>JARHVA010001501.1:0-277500 GCA_037957365.1 Torreya grandis
TTCTTACCTTGCTCTGGCTCAAAAATTGCCATATCAAATTCCATCAAATATGTCTGATCTTTCCTCTATTTGATTGGCCATCAAAAATTGGCTTAGCCTGTTGACATTTTGACCCATATTACACCATTTATTTTTATTTGTTTAGGTGAACATTGATCATCGATCCTATACCAGTATAATATGCTATTAACACTTATCATGCATGCATTTACCTTTGAGATTTGCTGACCCCTTTAAACCTCTACTCACCATTGATCTTGATCAATATGTATGAATGCGAGACATTAGATCTTCCTGAACACACTATTTCGTCAATCATCACTCACTGTTGGATATTTCATATGATTAAATGTCAATCATTGATATTAAATGTTTGAAATCAAATGGCTACTTCATGAGGCTTAAATTTAATGTTTGAATGCCTATATTTGAGATCTGTATGAATGTATTTGACATTCACATGATCATCTGTAGGATTTTTAAAATCAAATGACTATTTGTTGTAGCCTTAGTTTGACATCTACATGAATGTCTTGTTTATTTCTTGACCTTATGCATGTCATTAGATCATTCTCATGATTAAACATAGATAATTGATCTTGGACCCATTTGAATACAACTGGATATTTTCTACGGCTTGAAATTTTATGTCTGTGCAAATTTATTTGACATCTATGTAAATGTTACTACATATTTGAAAAACCAATGGTCATTTTCTATGCTTGAATTTGACACTTGTACACCCATCATATGTCTACTATATCAACTTTTCCAAAAAATTACAATTTCTTTAGGATTTTGGTCTTGATCACTTTCTCCAAAATAAATGAGCTTTCGAGACTTTTGTTTCAAATAATTTGTTTGAAATAATCAAGTTTGTGGGGTTTCTATATCATATAATTTGTCTAAAAGAAATCAATTCTTAGCTTTTTTGTATTGAACATTTTATCTGAATGAAAGTGGTCTTTGGGAAAACTATTGTGGAATAGTTTTCCTAAAATAAATACTTATGATGCAGATATATTTATGAAAGGAATATGATTTTGGGACTTTTATCTCAGACAAAATGTTCAAATAAATTGACTTATACTTTAGACAAAATATCTAAGAGGATTATGTCCTTAGTTTTTTCCATGAACCTTTTGATTCAGATAAAATGTTCAAAAGAATTCATGCCTTTAAGATCTTTGTCTTTGAAAAAATGGCTAAAATAATTGATAAGGCTATAAATAAAATGTTTAAAATAATTGTCAAGAACCTTTTGCCTTCGAGACAATTTTCCTGAAAGAATTCCAATACTTAGCCAAATGAACTTGAAATGATTTCTTTGAAGGAATTAAAACTTAGTCATTTCCCAAGTATCAAATAATATATTGAGCCTATGGACATTTTGAATTATTCTTAAAATTGCTACCTGATCCTTGAAGACTACTTAAGAGCCCTCTATTTGCATTTCTAGACCTATTTTTAAGCCACTTGATCTTTGCTCCATCAAGGAAGTAACTCACCTTTTCTATCTAGGCAAGAAGATTTTTATGTAAGCCAAAAATTGGATAACAATAAATTCTTATCCTTTGTCTGAAACTCATCATTGACTTACTTGATTATAAGCTATGAGTCACCAAATACTTGTAAATGTTGGATATTCCACTGGATGGCTAGATGAAAGCTGGTGATCAAATATTCATACTCAAAGATATTATTGGTGCATGAGAAGGTGAAGTAGAAGGCTTTGGGAATAGGGTTATATTATGGGATGATGATGAGGATGTCTGCCCCTAATCCATGTATAGTGAATGAGCCATCAAAATATAATTTCTAGCTACTCAATTCTGAAGTACTCATTATAGACTCATATGGGAAGTTTGTTATAAGGGGCTTAGTTGCTTCAAGTGGTTCTTAAACTAATTGATTCTCTATGAATTTTCCTTTAATGGAATTTTTATTAACATATTAAATCTCAAATTCATTGAGGATCATGATCCAATTGGCCATTCTTCTAGTAAGAGCTGATTTAGACAATAAATACATAAGATAATCAAACTTGGTGATGAGCTGGAATTGATTATTGAGAATGTAGTGTCAGAGTTTTTGTGAGGTAAAGACCATGTCTAAACATGTCTTCTCAATTGGAGTATAGTTTAGATCATAAGATATCAGTGTGTAATTGAGATAATATATTGCTTGTTCCTTGCCCTGATCATTATGCTATGCTAGGAGGGCACCTACTGCACATAGAGTTATTGAGATATACAATAGTAAGGGCCTTATTGATATAGGAAGTGAAAATATAGGTGGGTTTGTCAAATTCTAGTTGAGATTATTGAAATCTTGTTGGCACTCAGTGTTCTAATTAAAAGTAGCTCCCTTATTTAAGAGATGAGTAAAAGGGCCATATTTATCTGCAAGTTGAGAGATAAATTAATTAATGGCTTATAGATTTCCTTGAAAACTTCTTAGATGCTTGAGATTGTGAGGTGAAGGCATTTCCATGATTGACTTTAATTTAGCTGGATCTACTTCTATGCCTCTTCTAGAAACTATGAATCCCAATAACTTTCCAGGAGTAACACTAAATACACACTTTTTGGGATTTAGCTTAACTTTTTACTCTTGAAATCACTCAAAGATTCTCTTTAAGAGAACATGTGTTTTATACCTAAGTCAAGACTTCCCCATAATTTCATCCACATAATATTCAACTATATCATGCATCATGTCATGGAAAATGACTGTCATAGTCTATTGATAAGTTACACCAGCATTTTTAAGGCCAAAGGGCATGATCTAATAGTAAAATGTTCCCCATGGAGTGATAAAATTTATTTTATGTTGGTCCTTAGGCATAATTTTAATTTGATTATACCCTGAGAAACCATCCATGAGAGATAACATCTCATATCCTATAGTTGAGTCCATGATCATGCCAATATTTGGAAGGGGCAAGTCATCCTTGGGACATACCTTATTTATGTCTTGGAAGTTTGCACAAATTTGAATTCCAAATTGTGGCTTAATTATAGGAAAAATATTAGAGATCCATTTATAATAATGAATGGGTAATATGAAATTGATTTCCAAGAACTTTTGTAACTCCTCCTTGATTACCAAGGTGTCACATCCCGAGTTCACCTTATGAATTAATAACCTTTAATCCATGGATTAGTATGGCTAATATCTAATTATTATTGCTTTAATTTAAGCATTTTGACATATACTGTATGGGATATTGATAATTTTGATTAGTATATATGATGTAACAGTTGTATTTTAATTATTCTGTACATAGATGATGCATATTTTTTAGTTTTGCATCAATAGTTGATTAGATGATGACTCAGACTACCTACCTACTTGTTATGAGATGGATGTAGGATAGATCTTACCCTCAGAACTTGATAAGAGAGCATCATCGAAGAGGATAGGCTAGATGGGATGAATGGGTGATGATTGATGAAAATGCTAGTGACCCCACACACACATATAATAGATTTAAAATGCTTATGCATAACATATTTAAAATGCTAACGTGTAATTATGTAAATATAGTATGTGATTAAATTAGTGTGAAAATGTTAGTTCTCAATATACATTAGATTTATTTAAATTAATTATCTTAATTTTTGAGAATGAATCAAGAAAATAGATATTTAATTGCTAGTTTTGAAGATATGATTATCTTACAATTAGAAGCAATTCTGGGCTTATATATCCAATATTTAAGTAAATAATTATCTTGGTTATAATTATTTTCTTGGAAATTGAGTTACCTTAGAGTTCTAACTTTGAATTATGCCAAGCTGAACTTAGTCTTAGTTTAACATGCATGAAATTATATAAAAAATTGGAAGATGAATATCTTTACTTAATTGATTAAGTAGACTCATGTTTTAGAAAAGTGGCATAATGAATTTTAGTAAGCAAGTTAAAAGTTTTAATATATTTCAAGAAAAAGGATAGACTACATATTTAATAAAAAAGATAAATCCTATTATTAAAAATAAAAGAAGTGTAAGATGCCATGCATGGATAGGAAGAACATGCATAGTAAATAGGTGCAACATATTGAAGGAAAAAGAAAGTTTATAAATAAAAGGAGGATAAAAATTAAGGACATAAGGAGGCATGAGAAAAAGAAAAGCTGGAAAAGAAAGGGAGAGAGGGAAGCAAGAGGAAGCAGAGGTTTTTTAAGAAGGAAAGTTTGGCAAAAAAAGCATGGTGGCATCACATCTTGCAATCAAATTCTCCAGAGGTTGGGCCTGCAATTACTTTTTTGTGTATAAATTTAATATGATATTATATTTATTATAAGGTCTATGTAGTATATTATAGAACCACATTTTAAATAAATATTGGGTTGAGTATATTATGAAGCACTTTGTTATATTAGGTATGTTTATAAAAGTAATTTATTTTTAAGGATTGCATACTTATTAATTGGGCTATGTTTAATTAAGATGCCAAGTCACTTTCAAAAATGCCAAGTAAAGATAAAAGTGCCTTATATTTGAAACCAATGTGTATATAAATTGCTATGTATGCTATGCATATATCTTAAAAACACCATATATATATATATATATATATATATATATATATATATATATATATATATATATATCTGAAAGCATTGAGTATTATATTATAACACTAAGTCACCTTTATGAATCTACATTGAAATCTTATGCTGCATCATATTTTAAGTTTATGTGTTATCCTCTAGATCCTATGATTTTTTGAGAATGGATTGCATAAAATCCTTTTGGCCTGAATACCATATTTAATAGCCTGCATTCACTAATAAAAGTTGGCTATATTAAAATTATATGTATGTCAGAGTTTAAATCGAATGCTCTTGCTAGCATTTTTCACTCATAGGGTTTCACTTTAGTGAAATAAATTTAGAAGTTTTAGACATGTGAGATGTTTTTGTTAAGTAAAAATGAGAAGAATCCATGAATGATTAGTATATCTTAATTGTGTATAAGATATTTGTATACCTCTTTATTTTCATTATCCCTCTCTATACTACATTTTTATTAATGATATTGGACTACATTCTAATAATAATTCTAAGACTATGTTCTAATTCATACAAAGGGCTACATTCTATTTGAAACACTAAGTCTAAATTTGTAACATTGAGGTATTTTATTAAGTTTACCAAATCATTAATTAAAATTGAACTCTCTATGTTTATAAAATAAGTCATTGAGTTTATTGGTATATAGAGCTAAGTTATTAGCATATAGAATTGGGTTATTAGCATATAACACTGAGTTTATTATAATGCTGAGTTTATTAACGCATTGAGTTTAATAATTATAAGGATGAATAATTAACTAAGTCTCTAAAGTCTATTAATTGAGATTGCTATAGTCGTAAAATGAAATGCCTAGTTAAATTAGAAACACCAATTTATAATTAGAAGAGCTGAATTTATGGTAAATAACACCCGATCTTAAAAGAAAATGTTGTGCATGTGAACATACTTATGGAAATCATTGAGTTTGTATATTATCAAACATCCTGTAAGTATATTAAATTTTGTTTTAATTCATACAAAGGGCTACATTCTATTTAAAAAACTGAGTCTAAATTTGTAACACTGAGGTATTTTATTAAGTTTACCAAATCATTAATTAAAACTGAACTCTCTATGTTTATAAAATAAGTCATTGAGTTTATTGGCATATAGAGCTGAGTTATTAGCATATAGAATTGGGTTATTAGCATATAACACTGAGTTTATTAACACATTGAGTTTAATAATTATAAGGATGAATAATTAACTAAGTCTCTAAAGTCTATTAATTGAGATTGCTATAGTCTTAAAATGAAATGCCTAGTTAAATTAGAAACACCAATTCATAATTAGAAGAGCTGAATTTATGGTAAATAACACCCTATCTAAAAAGAAAATGTTGTGCATGTGAACATACTTATGGAAATCATTGAGTTTGTATATTATCAAACATCATGTAAGTATATTAAATTTTGTTCTAATTCATATAAAGGGCTACATTCTATTTAAAACATTGAGTCTAAATTCATAACACTGAGGTATTTTATTAAGTTTACCAAATCATTAATTAAAATTGAACTCTCTATGTTTATAAAATAAGTCATTGAGTTTATTGGCATATAGAGCTGAGTTATTAGCATATAGAATTGGGTTATTAGCATATAACACTGAGTTTATTATAATGCTGAGTTTATTAACGCATTGAGTCTAATAATTATAAGGAAGAATAACTAAGTCTCTAAAGTCTATTAATTTAGATTGCTATAGTCTTAAAATGAAATGCCTAGTTAAATTAGAAACACCAATTTATAATTAGAAGAGCTGAATTTATGGTAAATAATACCCTATCTAAAAAGAAAATGTTGTGCATGTGAACATACTTATAGAAATCATTGAGTTTGTATATTATCAAACATCATGTAAGCATATTAACTTTCTATGACTTAAAAAGGATTTCGCTATATATTTTGAAGATGAAAATTGTCTTTTTTAATAGCCAACTTACATGGGCCAAGTTTAGGTAAAAGTGTCAGGTTTAAATAGAAAACATTGTGTAAATAAATAGATAACTGAGTTAATTATATATTAAAAACTGATTTAATATTAGTGAATTGCCCAATTTGTTAATTAAACCACCATACTTTAGTAACTGTCGAGTTTTACAAACTAGGTTGCTAAGTTTAAAATGAAAAGGTGGAAATATGTTTTAAATCATAGTGTATGCATATGAAATAGCTGAAATTAGTTTTTAAAACTTCTTATTTATATAACATTGAGCTACCAAAAGAATTCATTGTATATATACTATAAAAGTGCTGAATATTAATTAGATGACACACCCAGTCTTTTAGTAAAACATTAGGTCTTTAAAGAAAGTGTTGAGTTTCTTATAGAAAAACATTGAGCTATAAATAGTAAAATAAATACGTTGTGCATATAATTTATTTAATGGCTGAAGTCAATAATGCATATTCTTGAGAGGAATGGATTGGTAAAGCAAATTATGTTTTCTCTTTAACACAAGATCGAATGTTTGATGGAACTTTACTCTTTGGCTCAGATTATGTTTTAATAACATTTATTTATTAAAGTTTGAATAAATTTAATGATGTTATCAGTTATGATTGATTAGCATATATGCTTCATTTAATTCATTATACTCAGTTAGTATGATCGATGTTGGACTATGCTTAAATACCTATTATAAATAACTATAGACTAATTGTTATCTTACTTGGTTGGCGTAATCTTGTCAACAATACTTATTTACATCTGATATTCTATACACATTATTTTGATCCTTGTTTAGCATACTTGAATGGTATGATTATGTATGGATAGTTTATCTATTATATACATAACAATAACATGATTATAAATACATTTTATGCAATATGGTGATGAGGTTGAATAGGTGGAGTCATGTATTGATGAAATCTTGTGTGCTTTATATTTATGAGAATATTATATGTATAAGTGATTGGATATTTATAGAATAAAAATAGTACATCATGTTTTACATCTAGAGAATAGGTTTTCATTGAATTATTATTGAAGATATACCCGAGTGGTATAATCCTATAATTACTTGTTTAATAAGATTGGTTGTTCATGTTTGAGTAGAGTGATAATGAGCTATGATAATATGGGATATCATAAGATAATTTAACTTAAATGTATATGCCTAGATGGTACATATTGTAGCTATATGTTTAGACTCTCACCTACGTTGAGTGATTGAATGTATGTGTTGGATATTACTTGAACAATATGTTTGTAACAGTTAGTAGGACAACATGTATGCGTGCATACAATCTTGAGAGTGTAAACAAATGTTAGGTAAGAATTTTATGTATCTATATGACTTGATTATATATACTTTCTTGAATAAGAGTGTATTCTTCCATATATCTTTGACTACTTAGTATGACTAATAATGGAAAACTAGTAGTTATGTCTTAAAACACTAGACTATGGTAAGATGGGTTATCATGGGGTGTAGATATGTGGATCTTATAGTAAGTAATTTAGAATTTATAGTTTATTATGAATGTGAAACATACTCAAGTGGTATGAACTATGATCATAATTTCTAGTTTGGAGATTGATTTTAATGTAAGATTCATTCATGCGTAGATGAATAAATGTATACTTTACTTACTCCTTGTTTATCTTGTGATGTGATATGATTTTTAGGAGGAAGTAATTAGTATGAATAGATTATGAATTAATAATTTTTGGTGAAACATTATCTTTTGGTAAGTATAATTTATATTTTAGTATGATATGTTGTAATAGATTGGGTTTTCTATGATACACTACATGTTTAGTTTTATGACATCATGCACACATGGGTACTAGCTTGTTCTCTAGATTCCCACACCATTATATCTACCTATTCATGAAGGGAGGGCCATTACCTAATAGGGAATCATGTGGGGGATCGATGATCCATGGTTGGTTTAGAAAATCACTCAGATGATGATCTCCCTCCCCATAGCAATAATACTTACCTGAAGACTACACTTATGTCAATCAGAGATAAATGACTTGGTATGACACAAGATCCAGAGGGATTGGCATATTTTTGTCATATTAGGATGAAGGCCTAAAGTAAATGTAAGTGTATTTCATTTATATAAGCTGAACAATAATTAGTGTGTTAGTGAATCAGCTATGGCTGAGTCTTAATGTATTTATTTTCTTTATTATTATGATATATTATATATTGCATTCAAGGTTATAATTTTTGAATCATTATTGTTTTATGTTGTATAATTATTGGTTAAATTTCTGTAGTTTAACTATGGTTTAGTGGAATGAATGTCAGTATTAGTTTTTTTTTGATTTCATTATTCTAAGTACAACTTGAGGGCTTATAACATGTAGTATCAGAGCTATGGCTAGAACTATAGGACCTAATGATTGAATTAGCATTTTCATACCTTTTTGTTTATCATAAAGGAGGATTGTGAAAGTATGTATGGTACATTGAGTGTGTACCTTAGAGAATTCATACCCCCTTAATAGATTGATAAAGGGTTGGTTTATTAAGTGCCTCATTGGTGATGGTTTTATAAGGTGTTTGGTAGGTATGTGCACAGCTTAGTTCTTGAGTTGTGAACATGCATTTCCTACCTTATTATTGATATTTTTGATCAAACACCTTAAGTGTGATTTTGTCTTTCTTAAATCACCATCACCATTTGTGTTTTATGTTGTGAGTGTTTTAAAATCATGGTGTGCTTCTCACTTAAGTAATTATGCTTTAGTTTTATGTCTTATTTATATAGATCCTAGGAATGGGATCCTAGAAGACCATTCTAGGGTGGCACCACCTAGTGCATGCGAATTTTCTTGTAGTTGAATGTATATGTATTAATTGTGAATTCATTTGCATTAGGAGTTTGCGAACTAGCACTTTTATATTTATGTGGACTTGGGAGAGGTGTCATCTCTCTTAATTAGCTTAGAGGTGAGTTTTTATTCTCTCACTCTCCCCTTACATCACTTTAAGATACTAAGAAGATTCATATTTTTTAGGATGTTGATTTAGAATTTCCTTAGGTGGAAAATTATTTTTGAATTGTTGTTTTATTCCCTTAAGTTCATAAGATAGTGTTTACTACTTCTTATTGAGAAAAGCCATAGGATTGAATGGATTGATACATCCTTGTGGTTCATATTTTCTTTCTAGTTGTGAAAGTAGGTGATCATACTATAATTACAAGTTTGGTAAGTGAATAATGATTGGAAACGTGGGTTGTGATGTTTCCTTCTACTATATGAGGGTATGCAGGTAGTTTTATTTATGATATTTTAGCTCTCTACTTTTTGCTTGTGATTTCTTAGAGTCACTATTATATATAACTTTTGTACTTGACCATGAAGAGTGGATAACTTAGAATTTATATTAATTCTAGTGATGATAATTATTATTTTATTTATTACCTTTATTTAGACTCATATTATTCACTTCTGAAGCATGTTATTTTGAAGAGTTATATATGTACCTTTCTTCAAGAGCAAGTAAGGTATAAGATGTGAAGAACATATTAATAGTCTAAAAGGATTGGGATAAACTTTTTAACTTGTTATGTGCTATTCATGCAAGGAGATATTATCTTGCTTATAAGGTTGTAAGGATGGTACAATTCTTAGCCTTAATATGTTATTTTAATTATTATCTCTTTACTATGAATATAACACTATAGGTTGAATTGTAGAATGATGATACTAGTTATGTTTGATTAGTATCAACTAAATACAATCTCAAGATGATTGTATGAATTTTTCTTATATGTAAGTTATTATATTTGAAATTAATTAACATATAGTATTGATTTTTATGATTTTTTAGTACATATTTGTGTTTCATAAAACTTTGTGCACATTATTAAAGATCGTCAAGTTGTGGATACTTGAGGGAAGAGTGGTGAATAGGGAACATGAGTTATAAGCAATAGGATGGTATCCTACTTAGCCTCACATTAACTTGGATTGTTGGTATTGAGTTGGATCTAATAAGTGGAATTGTCAAATCCAAGATTTGATAAATAAAACTTGTCAAATTCAATCATATGGCCATATGCATGTATATTATAGATGGGTATTCCATGATTTTGTATACATTATATTTACCATTCATATTCATCATCATATTTGTGAGGAGCTCAGATTGAGTAATAAAAATATTGAAATGTTATACTTATCTGAAGCTATACGATGTAGTGATATTATTAACATATACACATCATTATTACGATGTTCCTTAAATACTTTTCTTTGGTATGAGAAATACACTCTCTAGGTTAAATATATGTGCATAGAGATTGGAAGGTTTTGTGGGACTCTTCATGGTCATTTTTTCTGAATTTTGTCATGATCTCAGGTGTTTTTGAAAAGTTAGTAAGACTTTTACTAGGTTGTTATAGGTTTAACTTGTGGTTTTGGACTTAGGGTGGTCATGATAGAATCATCAACATAAATGACATTCACAAAACTTGTTTGCATATTAAGAAATGTCATCGAGTAGGGTCTTATGGGACCAATACTCTAATAATAGTGTTAAATGAGAGAACTATGATAATTTATTTAAGTAAACTTTTATAGTTAGCATGATTTGATACTTGATACTATGTTTTTATGCTATTAAACTTTTTTTGTTAATCAGAACTTTTATTTGGATAAGAGTAATCGAGGTGATGACCAATTTTAGGGGGATAGGATGTCACATCCTAATTTTACCCTATGACTTATAAACCTTTGATTCATGGATCAATATGGTTAGTATCTAATTATTGTTATTTTAATTTGAGCATTTTGACATATATTGGTATGGGATACTAATAATGTTGATTAGTATAGATGATGTAATAGTTGTATTTAAATTATTATGTACATAGAGGATGTATATTTTTTAGTTTTGCATCATTATTTGATTAGATGATGACTCTGACTAACTACCTACTTGTTGCAAGGTGGATGCATGATAGATCCTACCCTTAGAGCTTGATGAGGGAGAGCATCATCAGAGAGGATGGGCTAGATGGGAAGAATGGGCGATGATAGATAAAAATGATAGTGACCTTAGACACATGTATAATAGATTTAAAATATTGTGTAACATGTTTTAAATGCTTGTACGTAATTAAGGAAATCTAGTATGTGATTAAATTAGTGTACAAAATTTGGTTCTTAATATTCATTATATTTTTTAAAACTAATCATCTTAATTTTTGAGAATAAATCAAGAAAATAGATATTTAATTGCTAGTTTTGAAGATACAGTCATCTTGCAATTAGAAGCAATTATGGGCTTATATATCTAGGAGTTAAGTAAATAATTATCCTAGTTATAATTATTTTATTGGAAATTGAGTTACCTTGGAGTTCTAACTTTGAATTATGCCAAGATAAACTTAGTCTTAGTTTAACATGCATGAAATTATACAAAAAATTAGAAGTTGAATATCTTTATTTAATTGATTAACTAGACTCTATATACACATAATATTTTCAAAGTTTTATTAATTACTAACACTTTATATTTTGTAGGAACCTATCGAGTCTCAATCTCTCTGAGTGCATGCCTTAAGGGGTAAATTGAGAAAGTGGTGGGTAGAAAATCATAGATTTGTAAAATTTTTATCCCTTTTGACACTTTCTATCTACACAGTAATCTCCTAAAACCATTAACCCTAAGCTTATTCTTATCAACCTTACCTATTCTAGTCATTTCCCTCTTTCCATCCTCCTTTTCTTGCCTTAATTACCTTTTGGAATGTCACTTGTACAAGGTTTACCATGGCCAACCCTGTATGGTTTAGGGGTATTTTTCACTTTTTGGGTTTGTTAGCCTTTCGACCGACCTAACTTAGACCTAGTGAATTATACCCAAAAACATATTGGGTTAAACATGGCTGACCCTATATAGTTGATATTTTCAAAAGGATTTAGAGAAAAATCTACCTATATATACAAGTTCATTTCAAACCATTTAAGAGAAGAGAAGTGAAGAAGAATAAGTGTGAATGAACATCTGCTTATTGACCATTTTGATTGAGGAATAAAGCTTAGGGTTCCATACTTTCTTTGAAGATACAGATCTTATCTTGTGGAGAAGTTTTTTAGATGCATAGATAGGTTATGTAACATAGAGATAATTTGTCTTTGTTATCCTTACATGCCACAACAATCTCCTATGAATCACCTTGGCCAAGGGAGAGATTGAGGCTCAATGGGTTTGTCTTCAAGGTAGGTATTCCTAACTTTATTTATCCTTTGTAAGAGTAGATAGATAATGTAGATATGCTTCTCTCTTCCATGGATTATGATTCTATATATATTGATGTGAGTATATGTTTTTTATGCATGCTTATTTTAGTTTTTTATTTATTTCTAACCCCCACTTTGTGCCACAAGCTTTAGTGAGCACCAAATTATATTTATTTTCTTATTTATTAGCTTAAGTGAAATATCAAACCTTAGGACTCTTTTAGGGTTATTGCATGATTATGTTAGACTATAGGCTTTAGAACCTTACCTCACATGGTGTATTATGACAAGTCATCCCCTAATCAGGTCTAATGGATCCATATATTGGTCATGATCTCACTTAAAAAATGCATCCCCAATTGAAAGTGTAGGTATGATCTATCTTCTTCAATCTAGGATTGATTTATAGACATGATGCATTTTTGATTGCATACATTTTGGTGAACCCGGTGTGAAACTAACCCTTATAGGATTTATTTCAATTTTATTTTTTTAACATTATTTTTATCATATATCTATCATACTAGATTGACTCTGTCAACCTAGTTCTACTATCTATGCACAGGTTTTCAAGAATAGGCAACTGAATTGACTTGGATAATGTAGTACAGGTTTATAGAGTTCTATACTTCAAATCTAGACTAATAGGTCAACCCAATCAACCCTATACACTTTTAAGCTTCATGTTCAGCATAATAGGTTGACCCTAGTTGACCTATTGCATTTCAAGAACTTAGTAATAGGATTTTGTAAAGCTTGATCGACCCAATCGACCTAGTTAGCAGAGTTTTCAAGCATATTACAAGGTTTTCAACTAATAATATTCATTCTCTACATATTAATCCAACAAGGTTATTTTATATCTCTCTATCTCTTTCTTCTACTATCTTTCCTTTCACAGTTTGTAGTCTTCAAAACTACCCCTACACAGTCAATTGGATCAACCCTATCGACCTAGTTCTATGTTCTGTGTGCAATCTAAAATAACTAGGTCAAGCTTATTCATTTTTAGACCTTGCTTCTATAGTATAAGTTCAACCCTATTAAATTTGTTCTATATTTCTATATTTTGTGCATATAGTGTCAACACTATACCTTGTTTCAAGTTGGAATTAATCTATATATGTTAGTAATTAGTTCACACCTTTCTTTTCTTATTGCTTGTATGATTAGAATAGTTAACATAATCTAATTAGGGGTTTTTTAATTAATCATTTAGTTTCACTATTTATATTTTATGCACACATGGCCAAATCACATAATCTAAATAATCACTTTAACATTTGTCTATCCAAGGCCAACCTACTTGGATTTTATCACCAAGGGGGAAGTTGACTTGATAGTTTGGTCAAGTATAAAGCATGGTTAGTGGTATATTATAGATAAGCACTCAACACCCTTATCACTGTGATGTATGAATTGAGGGGGTAGGCCCCTATACCAAGCATGTATCATTACCACTACAGTCTCTTTCATCCTAAACTACCTAAAACCATCCTTACATTACTATCTAGTTCCTTGCTTTACAACCAACTTCCCATCACATTTAAAATCATTTATTAAATAATATAATAAAACATATTAGGTTGACCAATTAGTTAGATCTTTACTTTTTAAGTTGATTTATTTCTCTTTGCTTAATTGTGTGTGCAAAAACTTGCATTAGCTAATGTTAGTACAAGGTTTTATTTTGTGTGATTTAATTGGATTGGCCAGTGTTGATCCAATTGATTGTTTGTTTCGCTTCAACTATTACTTTCCTAGATTAGCTACACAAATTATCTTATTTCAATTTATAACTTGTTACAAACTTTTTCTTTTTCCTTGTCTGCTATACTAGGTCATCTTAGTCGACATTGTACCTTTTTCAGCCCCTAGACACTATACAAGGTCAACCCAGTTGACCCTGTACTATCTATATCCCTTTTACTTCTTTTTCCCAATCTCTATAAACTATACTGGATTGACCCAATCGACCCTATACAATTTTGTAGTCTCTATTTTTATGCTAGATCAACCCAATTGACCCTATACTATTTTAATCACTTCTTGGTTCTTTTCTTCCTCATCTTTCTTCTTTTCCCTTCATCATGAGCTTTGTGGTTGATAGTGGCAATGAATTATAGTCAACATACATGATGAAATTTTCCAATACTCATATGGTTTCCCATAGATAGAGTAGGCCTCCTCTCTTGGATTCTAGTAATGTTCATATTACCACTCGCATAATGAATTATGGGACCCCTACTAATACCTCTTCACAACATAATCTTCTTTTCTTATTAGAAGAACCAACTTGAATTAGAGTATACTCCTGAAATGATTTTCTTTATCTATAAATTTCCTCAACATCAAGGAAAGGATCCTTTTACCATTTATAATCTTATGATTAGTGGTTAAATTGAAGAGCCTCATTCACCTACTCCTAAATTCTCAACTAGATTTGGGGGTACCACTTTCTTCAATTCTCAACCTCTTCCTTTGATTTTGACTCCTTCTCATACCATGACTTATTCTTCCCTAACTTATTCCACCTCCATGCTTAGTATATCAACTAACATGGTAGATTTTATATCTAGTGGGCCTCTCTTAAGATCTGCTATCCTTAATCCATCAATTAGTTCTTCATTTGCTACCCAAGGCAATCATGATTCTAGTGATTCTTCCTCTCAACCATTCACTACTCCATCTTTTACTACACAAATAAATTTTACCATTAGTGTATCTCATTTTCACAATTATTTTCAATCTCCTATCAACACCAATAGTGGTACCTAAGACACTAATACTAACACTAATGCCAACCCTAATGCTTCTACTAATGTTAATAAAAAACATCAATGTTTTTTGAAAACTCTCTCTCAATCAAATGAATACATTTCAAGCTCATAACACAAATTAAATGATGAGAATGCAAAACCACCTTCTTCACCTTCAATGTCATCCACAACCAATGGCTTGGAGCACACATAACCAAAATTTCCCTCCTCTTCTTTGATATTCTCAAGGTAATCTCATTCCTCAACCTCCTTTGGTTAACAAAACCATAAAGCATCTAAAAAATAAACCTTTTACCACTTAAATTGATAACATTGACATAGGAGGTATAACACCTATAATTTCTTATAATGGATCAACCAATCCTACCCTTCATCTTAAGACATTTGGAAATATTTATAAGGATTGGGTCAAGTTAAAAACATTTGATACTACCAAGCTCCTTTCAAAAACCCTCATAGGTGATGCCTTGGATTGGTACAATCAACTTAGACCACATCCTATTACTAGTTTGGAGGATTTTGTGAATGTTTTAGTGCAAGAATTCCAAACTAGTAATTTTCTTGAAAACACCTTGGCCTATTTCATGAATTGAAAATAAAATGTAAATGAAACTACTCAAGACTTTGTTAAAAGATGGAAGAATTTATCAAATAAATGTGAACATAACATGGCCGATGATAATCTTTTCCATCTCTTTGCCAATGCCCTCTTTTCTAAATTACAATATCGAGTCTGCACTCTCTCTCCATGTACATTGGAGGAGGATATTAACCAAGCTAAATGTCAATATTTCCTTATGCATCAATTCGAGCCAACCCAACCTTTTATGTGTCCTCATCTATTACTAAAGAATAAAAATCATAAAATTACCAATGATGGTGTTACAAATTCTTATGACACTATTCATAATGTTTAAGCTGTCATTCCTAACCAATATTTATAACTAACTCCCCCTTCTCAATAATATACTAATCCTCATTTATCTTCAACAAATAACATTAACATTTAAAAACCTCTATCCTCAGCTGGATTACTTAAGGATCTACCCAAGCCTCTTCCATAAGATTTTGACCCTACTCATCCTATGAAATCCTGGTATGATCCTAATAAGTTTTATTGCTTTCATGCTAGTTGGGGTTATTTTCATGAAACCTATAGATAAATTCATAATTTATCTATGAATTTTATTCTTGGACCTAATTTTGATCATGATTCCATCATTTGAAAGCATTAACAATCTTATGAAATTGATTTTAAGGACTATACAACACATGATAAAACTCAATCCTTAAATCAAGCAAATGGTCATTTAACTATTTAGAAAGACCCTCTCCCTAATCACCAACCAATACAAGACACCCAAAACAAGCCCACCCCTTCCACCAAATTCCAAAGAAAATGTGGTTAGCATGACTAATATGCGAAGGGTGGTGGATTTCATTGATTTCCAACATATCTACACTCCTTCATCCAGAACATATTATGGTATCCAAGATTTTTATCCAACTCATTTAAATGAGTTGGGGAAAGAAGACCTTATTACTTTGGATGATCTAATTTATGATATTACCTTAGATAACACTTCCCTTTCTATTTATACCATTCTTCCATCATCTTCCAATGCTAATAATAATCAAGCTTTTACTAACACTTCTTCCAATTATAAAAATCAACTTGAACCCTTGGAATTTAAAGGTGACACTAACCCTTAGATTTTTTAATAATTCCAAGATCATGGTCTCTTTAAGATTACTACTTTTGAGCCTTTTCCAAGCATTCCATTCTATGAGTCTCAATGTCTCAACTTTCCCAATAACACAACCTGAGGTTATAGTGGGCATCCTAAGCTCATTGGTAACATTCCTCCCAACCTCTCAGATTACAATGATGATGAGCCCAATGAGATTAACTTAAAAATCAAAACTTCTAATCTCTCACCTCATCTCATCTTGTAGCTTCCTACTTCCTTACATCCTCACTCTCTCAAACCTCTTTGCGTTGACATTCTCGTAGTCTTGACCAAGACTAGGCATTCTATTCATCTTACTTCATTAGATGACAAGGTTATCCCTACTTGTGTCATTAATATTCACACCCTAGATTATGATGATGGTTATTATTTAGATGATCTATTGTTAGGTGGTCTTGTATAGGCCCACGATGCTGAGATCATCCATTATCATTCTTCTTTACTTGAGTCTTTTCATGAATCTCATCATCTTCATTAATTTATAGTTCTTGATGTTTGTATTTAACCCCTTTATCATAGGGTAGAGATGGCATTAACCACTCATTATTGGATCTTATATTTTACCTCAAATTTTAATGCAGTTAAACTTAACAGTCTTTGGTACATCACAATATGCAAGAGCAACTTTAAAGGTTTATAACTTGAGCTAGAATATACTTCAAGAGTCTAAATCTTCAAGGTACCTTCTTGGCCCTATAGAAAAAATGTCCATGAAAATTTTTGACCACTATTGGATTTTTTAGTACTTACACTAAATGCACAACCTTGCTAGTTCATTCATATCTACATGATGTGTAATGATGGTCTGGATTATTTTAAGCTAGAAGATGCATGTTTCTATTTATAAATGATCAAAAGATACACCAAAACTTCACCAAGACATCTATGGATGCCTCACAACATCTTCTTTATCCTTAATGATATGCACATATTCCATATATTCTCTAAGATATTAAACACAACTTCTTTGTCATTCATGCACTAGTACCTCATGCTCTCTTTGACATTAATGACCATGCTCAATAATCTACTCCTTTGTCATTGATGGAAAAAACACCTTAAAATTAATTCTTACTCATTTGAAATTCTTCATTCTGATCTTTCTCCCCCTTTGAAATTAATGATAAAGGGTCTCTAGATCAATATGCCAACTTAATCATTAACTCAACAAATTACTCACAGAGCTTAGAAAGACACCCCTAACATCAAGTTCCATCTCATGTCATTTTTTCTTTGACATACACCAATCTGAACTTGGACTTTTTTGATCCTCAGACCTTTCTACATATAGAACTCACAAGCTCTCTTTACTCATGCATGAAGATTCAATACCTTGTCAAAATACATGATTTGGTTTGATCAAGTCATCATATCAATATTCTTGAATTCAAAACTATAGCAGATATCTTCACACTTCTATCATGACTAAAGAATCTTCACATATGCTCCCCCTTACTTTATGCACCTCTTCTTTGAGTTGCTCAAGCTAACTGAGTTATCTCCACCTTAGTCAAACACATCTTTAAATGATATTCTTGTTGTAAGACATCAACCAAATCTCAATTGGTATCCACCATGATTCTTCTTAATTCTCAAGTGTCTCCTTGAATCCTAGATAGAGATACACTGACCCAAAATGTCCTAGAATAATGTGAAACCAAGAGTTGCCCATAACTCCTCATATTCCTTCTCTTCCTTGGTCATATAATACTAATAGTTCTTATTATTAGGCTTAAGAGAAGAAATATGTTCATCCACTACAATATTCTCCTTTTCTTCTAAGATTGGATTGACAACATATGGAGACAACAAAGATTCATGACATACCTTTTCAAATGAAGAAATAGCCTCATCAATGGGCATTAAAAAATGATGTTATTTGAATGAAACTTGTTCAATAATAGTAAGATTTTTACTTGTATCCATACACACCTCAGTACTAGCCTCAACTATCACCTTGGTCTTTTCTTTGAGTTCAACTTGAATTGACTTTTGATTCTCCTTTTCTATTTAGACAAATGACACATTCTCTTGGAATTACTAAACTTTATTCATATCTAATTCCTCTTTTGTTTCAGCAGACATTCTAACTTAATCTTGCAACTCAACTAAATTAGTTTTATTGGTTTTCACTTCCTTAGGTTTCCATACCAAGTATTGACCTTTATTGATCACTCTAGGATGTCCATGCACCTTCTTATGAATTGAGAGCTTGATTTTACAATATCTTACAATATGACCAATTAGATGATAACTAAAATAAATAACATCATTCATACCTTATGCTTGATGAATATTATGAATCTCAACAAACATACCATCTTGTCTCTTAGGATCATTATGATCAAGCTTAACTGTCTTAGGTCTCCATACCTGGGTTAGTCTTTTCCCATGCATTTTTGGGTAGAATCTAGCAATATGTCCCATGTCATGAAAAATATAGTAGACTACATTATCCATACCTCTAGCTGACCAACTATTCTTCCTTCTATAGTTTCTTGCCTTATGACCAAAAAGTTTACATGCATAGTAGTGACCATGAAATGAACTTTCATACCTTATAATGTTTGGTTGCCTGATATGTCTTCTCATGTTACACTTGGTTCTTGCATCCTTCTTATCTTGAGCTAACCTCTCTTGATTTTTCTTAGTCTTGTTTACCTTGAAAATAAATTTTTCATGCTCATCTTTTGATGAATATAGCTAGGTATTAAATTTAACCCTCTCATCTTCTTTATCTCTCATACTTGAACTTGTAACTTCTAACTAGATTCTAAGATATTGAACGGTCTCCTTATCCATCTTAGCTTTTTTAGTCATGTCATCATTCAATCTACATGATTTTTCTTCAATAATATTTATAGAATCAAGATTGGAATTCAACTCATCATTATCACCTTGCTTTGAACTCAACATGGAATTTATCTCTCTTAAATGAGTCTTAAGATGTATGCATTCTTCCTCTTTTAAACTCAGAGTTGTCTTTGTAACCCTTAATTGATCCTCAAGAATGATGATATTATATTTATTATATTTTGATCTTGAACTTGCCTTCAAGGATTCTAGCTCCTTATTGAGCTTGATGCACTCATCCTTAATAGCCTTATATCTTGAGGCCATGATCTTATTATGACCATGCTCACTCAACTTACCTCTATAATTCTCAAAAAATGCCTTAAATTGATTTCACTTTTCTTCACTCAATTTTAGACATGAATAAGTAACCTCTACTTAAACCTTCAACTCTTGATTCACTTTCTTCAATTACTTAGCCATATTATACCTTGGATCACCTTTAAGTGGTTAAACTTACAAATAAGGTCTTGCTCTGATACCAATTTTTATAAGTATAATCACTAAGGGGGGGTGAATCAGTGATGCTAGATAATCTAATTCAATTCCCAACTCTTAAACATTCAGTATACATCAACTTGATCAAACAACATAAACATGAAAGCACATACATCCAAAACATGCATAAGAGCATACATCACATGAACAAACCCTCTTGGGGAATAAAATCCATTGAACCCTAAAAAATGGACTATATTCATATAAAATAAATTCTAAAATTTATACCAGCACCAATTGATCAAGGAACACCCATACCTTAGTTTAGTGAGACACCAATTCCACAAGGAGCTACTGCCCCTATCTAGCTGAACACCCACAACAACTAGACCTTTAACAAGCTTTACCTTATAAGAAGGAACCAACACCCTAGGAAACTAAACACCCACTAATATACCTAAATATATCACCTTGAAAACATATTACTACTCTTCAACTATTGATTATCATCTTTATCTTCACTCTTCACCTCCAATCTCTCTCAAGTTGCCTTTAGGATTAACTTACTCAAACTGCCTCTTCTAGGCTCATTATGTCCAATGACCTATGTGTCTTCCTAAATAAAATTGATTAGATAAAAATGTATAATATTTTTCACTTTTTTTGGTCCTTAATGACTTTTACCTTCTCTTTCAAGGGTTCTCTCATTCACTTGAATCCATACTTTAACAACTAGCACAAATAGGCCAACAATGACTCACATTTATACCACTCTTTTCATTCAACCCATATTGGTCAGCCAAGATGATTTAAATATTTGTTATAAATTTAAAATAGGGTCTCATACATGTTACATGTAATAACCACACACTCTTTATGTTGGCCAATACATCATTATTCCCAAACCATCAATAGGGATTGGTGAGAGACAAAATAATCAGGCCTTCATACTCACACATTACATGTGAGACCACTTGGACCAAATTCATAATTTTAAAATGATTAAAAAACATAAAACCTATCTCAAATATCCCCTTTATAACTCTCATATTTTTCCATGCCATTTGGAACACCAAATCAACACTTGAACCTACCAATTAGGTTTTCTTGCTCTTCAAGTCTTCATACATAGAAAACATAGTCTCAAACTTCTAAAGAAAATACTCAAATATTTCAAATATACATATGATTAGATCACATGGGTTAAACCTTAAGTAATTATAAAACACTTCATGTGTCTTAGACAATTCAACATAGGTTCTAAGTACTAAAAGCAACTCTCTCAAAATGACCACTTAGGCTGGTCAAATACAGTTAAAATATAGTCAAGCTATTTTGACTCTCCATATCTGATTAGGGGAAAAATATGAAAACCAATTCCTTATCATAAATATTTTAGACTTATAAAACATTTACATACTTATTTTCTTCCTTAACTCTGCTCAAAATATCTTCAATTGAGCTCTGTAAGATGGCCACTCAAACTGTCTGTGCATTCAACAAACATAGTCAACTTATACATAATTTTTCACACTAAATATGAATTGGTAAAACCTCCAAAATCCATAAAAATAGTATTGATTTATTAGAAATCATTTTAAAATATTTTGTTCATATTGAAACATAAAAATACAATAAAAAACAACTTAATTATCCTTCCCAGGACTCTTGTAGAACATGGTCAAACACACAGTCAACTTTGGAGATAAATATATTTGATTTTATAAACATGAAAGTATTATAATAAAATTTTATGGATGCACAATGAATTAATCTTCAATGTTTTTTTAATCTATCAATAAATTCATCCTAGATCAAAATATATTAACAAGAATATTACAGACTAGTTAGTCTTTTGTTAATTCAAATACCAACGGTCACTATGTAATGTAAATATTGTAGACATGTTTCTTCATCTTGATTCCTCACATACATTGAATAAATATGATCCATTTATATTATTATAATTCTCTTTACTTTAATCTATAATTCTCACTATTGATCTTAGATCCACACTTCCACGATCAAGCCACTTGTTAGCCTCACATGCCCTTTACATACCCTTCAGTAAATATTATAATGAACTTCCACCACTTGGTATCCCTACATTCCTTATGAAGATATCATTAAAATATTTACTCAATACACTATATTTAATCATAATATACATGATCACATTCTCATCGTTGATATTTATCTGATAGGTTTCACACTTGATGTAGATCTGCTGCTCAAACTCCATGATTGTGACACATGTAACTAGTACATGAAATATTAGAAACCTTTGAAATATTGAATTAATACATGACTTTGGATCAAATATGGATGATGACTACTCACCATTATATATATGTTATAGTTGACCTTAGATTTCAATGCAATTAAACTTCATAGTCTCTAGCACATCATAGTCTGCAAGAGCAACTTTGAAGGTTTATAACTTGGGCTAGAAAACACTTCAAGAGTACAAATATTAAGGGTACCTTGTTGGTCATATATAAAATATCTCCATTAAAACATTTAACCACTATTTACCTTATGAGTACCTACACTAAATACACAACCTTTCTAGTTCATCCATATTTGCATGATGTGTAGTGAATGTCTGGCTTCTTTTAAGCTAGAAGATGCATGTTTCTCTTTTTAAATGATCAAAAGACACACCAAAACTTCACCAAGACATATATGGATGCCTTAAAAACTTTTCTTTATCCTTACTAATCTTGACATATGCCATATATTCTACAATCTATCAAACACAACTTCTTTATCATTAATGTATTAGTACCTCATGCTCTCTTTAACATCAATGATACCTTAACATCAATAACCATGATCAATAAAAATGCATTTGGAGACACCAAAAAATTTCAAACTACGATTATAGATGTTGAAACATCCATATACCACCTTGGGACCCCTAAAAACCATCTCATAACCTTTTGATTGCAACCTTGGGTCAAGTTAGCTGACTAGATAATTGACTAACTAAACCTTTTTTACCAAATTTAATCTTTGACCCTCAACTATTGATGCTCACCCTGACCATTGATGGTTAAGCCTGATTATTGATGGTTAGGTTCCCATTGCCTAAATAGTCAACTCCAGTCAAACTCTAGATTGATTTTTTATTTTTATCTTGTCTAATTTATGTGCAACTAAATGCATACATAAGCTAAATTTAAACTATGTTTTGAACCCATTGCTAACATATTATTTCACATCTCCTTCCTTCCTATAAAAAGAGAGGAGCAAGAGGTGAAAAGGGATTCAAAACTATCAAGATATTTTGGTATCACAATTTCTTTGATAGGTCATTCTCCCAACGAACCAATGAACCAAAAAGTGTGATAGAGATTCAAAGTACTAATACTTATTAGCCAACAACCACATATTGTTACTATACTAGAATTAATCCAAACCCCATAAACTAATTCATCATCCAACTACCTCAACCATTCTTTAGATCAATGACTAGGAAAGATAAGTATCTATTTTTAGTAATTAGTTACCTTCTTTCTAATTTTTAATCCAAACCAACTTGAACCCACCTTGAAAAATATCATTCTATAACCTCGCCAATTAGTTTTTATTAACCAAACCAAAACCCACAATAACCATTGACGGTCACCTTGACCATCGACAGTCTGTCCCAACCATTGATAGTTACCTAACTACTGATGGTTACCCAACTATCGATGGTCACACTAACCATCGATAATTACCCCAACCACTAATGGTCACTATCAGAAAAATAAATAGTAAGTTATTTTTACCCGCCAGACCTCAAGCAAATCCAACTTTATTACCTCTTTCTTAATCACAAAACCCTACCCTATTTTCTAAACTATACCTAATCTATTTGGCATTAATATCAATCTATTTATTGCTATAATTAGTCAAATTCATCTCTTTCATCCACTTCTTGTATTTGATTTTAGTATCTTTTATTATTTATGCAAGTACTTTATCTTTTAGGGCTTGATCGTCTAAAAGTGTGGATTGATAGCCTCCAAGGAAGCTCATGCTTCTTGGATCTAGCTTTCTAGAAAATCCACCCTACTATCTAACTAATCAACCATTTATTTGAGTAATTTCTTATCTGTAGGTCATTACTCCCAAGCCAAAGAGGAGTATCTACAACTGTCTGTATCAATGTGCACACAATACATTAGGTTCTTATACCATACCCTTCTCAAGTTTATTTTCTCTTCCTTCCAAGGAATATAAGCAAAATTTCTCTAAAACATAATGGCATGCCTGGTGGCACCCTTGAGTCTTTTATTGGGTTCACAGTTGCATCTCCTTATTTTCTACTCATACAATGAAATAAAAATTTCATTTTGGGCTTAAAACTGACTACATACATTATTTGCTTGTTTATTTTAGCTCATGAAGATTAATTAATCAAGTGAATTAATCATATCTTCACTTTTATCACACATATAAAACTAGACCACTTACATCTAATCAAAATCAAACATTGACATAAATCCTAATTGGGATTTAATTACCTAATGATCACCTTTCCTAGCCATCCTACTTAGATTTCATTACCAAGGGGAGAACCAACTTAGCTCTCTAGTTGAGTATAATCTTTAATAATTAGTATATCTTGGCTAAGCACCTAACACCCTTATTGCTATGTTGGTGAAGTGAGGTGGTAGGCACTAATAGAAAGCCATGTACTGATTTCTAATACAGTTCCCTTTGAGAGCCTAAACACAACCTTAAACCAACCATAGATTTAATTTATAGTACCTTCTCTATAAGCCAATTTCAGTCACACAATTCTTAAAGCTTAAGGCATAAGCCACAAGAGAGACTAAAAAGATCCTTAGGATTTAATGTGCTTTAGTGTGTGTTTGGTTTCCTTGAATTTTTCTTGTCTTCTCTTTGTTTGAGTTATGAGATTACTTGTATCTTACTTCTTTCCTCATCTACATGGTTTTAACTAGGCAAAAATAAGAAACCAAATAAATGAGGACCCATCTCCTAATCATCTATATTCCTCTTCTCCCTTATATATGGAGTACATATCAGATGTAGAGAGTTCTCCTCATCCTTTTGGGAGTTGTACCATCTCTCAAATGGTTTCCCAAGGTGATGCAAATTTTTCCATCTTTCTAGATAATAACTCTATAACCCTCTAGAATTACCTTAACACCATATTTCATCATACCTTTGCTTTGGTTCCACCTATTGACCTACCCTACGGCATGCCATCTCACCTTATGAGTGACACTTATATTACCACCATCTCCACTCAACCTTTAGTCACCTCGGCATCATTTTATACCCTTAATCCTATAGATACCACCATCCATAACCAACCCACTCAACCAAGCAACACCCAAGCACCTTCTTCCCCAAATAATAACCCTTTTAGTATAGGAGAAACTAAAACTTTTGGCTCCAACACTTCTATTTCCATAGGATTACCCTCTACTCATGTCACCACCATTCCCCTTATTCCCAACCTACCTACTTCAACTCCATTTTAGAGCTTGGTGGTTACCATACCTTCCACCCTTCCACCCATAAACACCAAAGTAACCACCTACCCTCTATCTATTAACCCAACTATACCTCCTACGCAACCTACATTAATGTCTCAATAATTTCCCATTTCATAGAACTTAAATTATATCCCTAACCCACAAGGGTACATACCTCTATCTTCCACCCAACTGCCTATCTCCACATATGCATATGTGGCATCATCCCAACCACCCATATCTACATACCAACATGTGGTAGACTCTCAACCCTACACCAACTATACATATGTCACACCAACCCAAACCCAACACAACTATGGGCCGATCAACCCCAAACTAACCTTGTAAAAATGTTAATAGACAAAATGAATACTTTAGAGTCATCCATTTCTAGAGCTCATAATATTTTTTCACATGACCAAATCTGTAATGAACTAATTCACCCATCCATCCTCATTTGACCATATCCTCCTTAATGGGAACTTCTAAAGTTTTCAAAGTTTTAGAGTAAGAAGGACCCTCAATAACACATGAGAGCATTTAGGCATTCATGTTATATGATTTCCTATGATGATGCTCTCCTTATTCTTACCTTCCCCATACCTCTATTGGGTCTAGCACTAGATTGGTACATTGTTATTACAAATCACTCCCTCTTTTCTTTTACGTAAGTATCTCATATTTTCTTAGATCACTTTTCAATAAATGTCTCTAAGATAGTCTCCATCATTGACCTATCAGAGTTGTTGCCAGAATCCAGATAATGCAAATGCATTGGAGATGTGATCACATGAGATGAAGCAAGTACACACCACATAGATGCTAAAGCAATTTAAAATTATACAAGAAGATAAATTGCACAAGAAAAAATGGAGAAAACCAAAATTTGATTAACATGAGATGGCCAAAGTGAAGAATACATATAGCAGAGCACGTAAGTAACTCATCTACAAAAGGTGGTTAAGGCACCCAAGAATAGACTATAACTCCTCCATGAAAGGTGGTGACAAGGTGATAAGAATAGAGAAGTAACTCCCATCAAGGGAGTTACTTATGACATTCTTATGACACCTATGACACATTTATGACACACATCTCCACATAAGCTAGCCTATCCCACAAATGTAGGAAAACTCCATGTAAGCACAAGAAATACAATTTCCCTAATTAAAAAAATAGGGAAAAATAAAAACCTATACTAATACCCCCCATAAGCATAGCTTAGGTGGGCAGTGTGGAAATAAAAAATAGGTCCCAACAACTAGGCCTGATGAGGTGCCCATGTACAAATGCAATCTCCCATAAGATAGAGAAAAGGAGAAAAACCATAGGAAAAAACTCCCCCCCAAAAGAGAGACATAAAAGAAAGAAGAGGCTAGTGGCCCCCCCTGAAGATGATGCTATTGTAGATGTGGACTACACCCCAAAAAGAGCTCATAAATGAATGAACTTGCTCTCAGTGAAAGGTTTGGTGAAGATGTCTATAACCTACTCTAAAGACTGGAAAAATATCAAGTCAATGACCTGACTATGAATAAGATACCGAATGAAATGCATGTGAATCTCTATGTGCTTGGTCCACTAGTGTTGAACTGGATTCTTGAAATTTTGAATGGTACTCTAGTTGTCATAATAAATGATGGTGGGCTACTTGGTAGGAATGCCAAACTCAGAAAGTATCCCCTGAAGCCAAATAACCTTAGTAGATACATTAATAGCTCCCTTGTACTCTGCCTCTATGGATGATATAGCAATAGAATTCTACTTCTTGCTAGACCAACTAATAAGACTAGAACCTAGAGAGAAACTGTAACCAAAAATGGACTTGCGAGTCTGTGACTCACCAGCCCAGTCTAAATCTGTATATCCAACCAAGTTAACCTCTATGCCAAACCTATAATGAATCCTATATCTTTGTGAACCCTATATGTAATTTAAAATCCTCTTAGCTACTTTCCAATGCAGCTCATGAGGTTCTTGCATAAATCTAGAGACAAGTCCCACAATATATGATATGTCAGGCTTGGTGTGAGTCAAGTAGATGAGACTACCAATAAGTTGGTGATACCGAGTGGCATCAACCAATGGTGAAGAAAAGTCAGCCTCAAGCTTGAATCTTGATAGAAAGGGAGTCAGAGATGGCTTGCAATCAGCCATGTGAAATCGAGCCAATAAGTCAAGAGCATACTTAGGCTGTGTAAGAGAAATCCTTGAATCTGACTATGAGATCTTGATGCCAAGGAAGTAGTGCAACAAACCCAAGTCTATCATGTCAAATCTATCCTAGAGAGATGCCTTCACCACTTTAATAGCCGATGAAGAACTCTCAATGATTAAAAGGTCATCAATATATAGAACCAAAATTAGGAGTGAATCATCCTGTTGTAAGAAGTAGACATTGGGATCAAAATGACACCTAGTGAAACCCACTGTGAGAAGGAAGGAATCCATCTTGGCATACCAAGCTCGAAGGGCATTTTTGAGGCCATAGATAGATTTCCTAAGTTTGCATACTAAGGAAGAATCCTAAACAAATCTTGGTGGCTACTCCATGTAGATCTCCTCCTCTAGGTCTCTATGAAGAAAGGCACTCTTCACATCCATCTAGTGCACATCCCAACCATGTGCTACAGCAATAACCAAGGTGAGTCAGATAGAAGTCATCTTTACAATGAGTGTAAAGGTCTCTGAGTAGTCAATGCCTACCACCTATCAGAAACCCTTAATGACTAGTCATGCCTTGTACTTATCAACTAACCCATTTGCTACAAACTTAGTCTGATATATCCACCTACATCGAACCATCTTTCTTCCCTTAAGAAGTGAAGTCAAATCCCAAGTGTGATTTTTGATTAAGAAAGAATATTCTTCCTTCATAGAACTATCCCACTTAGGTACCCCTGATGCCTCTCAAAAAGTCTATGGATCTGAAACTAAAGCAAAGAAGGCATGTGGATCTCTCTAAAAATCCCCCTACTATGTCTATCATCTATGGGATCTCCTGCCCAAGTGCCATCACTCTCAAGTGTCTATCTAGCCCAAAGTGGCCTAAAAGTGGGTGAGTCAGGTGCTAACTCCTCATCCTCTGACTAACTAGAGGTGGATGACCTTGCATCACTATTCTTGCTATCTATGTAGACACCGAAATCGTGTCGACTCCCCTAGTCACTCCCCGTCTTATTCTTCTTCGCCTATTTAACCCTTGTCGATCACTTGTTCCACCAACCTTGACCCTGGCAGCATGTAATAATGAGCACAGAGCTAAAGCTAGACTCTATCCCCATTGTGCATCTACCGACGACGGTCTTTACCCGGCCGATGTCGCTGACGTCGGTCACTTATCGGCCGACGTCGGCAATTCTGCCGACGTCGGTCACCTTGCCGTTATCCGTTATTAGTTATCATTCGGTTTCCCAAAACGGTTGACGAACCATTTCTGAAACCGTCCCCCGCCTTCATCAACCTCCACCAACCATTCGAGACCAGACCCTAGAAACGCTATCCTGAACGCTATTCAAAACGCTGATCAATCGAACCCCGAGCAATCATCAACCTGCGAACTCCGACATCAACACTCTCGGCATCCACCAATCTGCATTTAATCCGGCACTACAACTATGGCTTTTATCGCATCTTCTGGCAGGTAAGTATTTATGCTATTTATTTTATTTCTTCCTTAGTTATTATTTATCAGTTCTTTTATCCCGATTCCTCAGACCCGACCCGACCTTACCCAGACCCTGTCCCGACTCTGTTCAGACCCAGCATCCCTCGTTTACATCCCTACCCCTATCCCGACTCTCTCAGACCTTGCCCAGACCCTGTCCCGACTCTCCCAGACCCTGTCCCGAACCTGTTCAGACTTTTCCAGAACCTGCCCCTACCGACGCCGGTCACTACCCCGACTGACGACGGCACCTTAACCGACGTCGACACCTTCCCAAACCGACGCTGGCACCACAGAGACCGACGCCGGCGACTGTGCAGAACAGTGCTGCATATCAGGTACGCATTTTATTTTCTATCATTTATTTCTGTCATTTCATCTTTTATTATCTACTTTCGTCAACATTACACTTTTTATCAGTGGGTTGATATCCTTTTAGGGAGTCTTCGTACTTCCGGGATCGGGCGTTCGCCTGACAACCCACCATATCTTTGACTAACATCTTTCCATGTTTTAGTCTCTTTTTCGCAGGTGTCATTCCTCCACAGCCAAAGAGGAGAATCTTTCAACGTCTGATTTCAGTGCGCTCAACTTTATCAGGTACTTCTAGCCTTAACCTTTTATTTCAGTTTCTTATTTCTTATTTCTTCTTTGAATGTAGAAAGCAATTTTGCATAGAAACATTCTGGCACGCCCGGTGGGACCCTAGGTCCTCCTTGGGTTCTTTCTTTCTTTCGTTCATTTAGGCGTATTAGGTTTCTTCCTTTTCACCTCCTTTCGTCTCTTCTTAAACGACATCATAAGCAGAACTAAAACGAACATTTCTTTCTTGCACTTTTAGACTAGCTAAACTCATATTCTTCAACTCTTTCTCCATTCGTCTTCATACAAACAAACATTTCGACTTGGACATTAAAACACTTTGCATTCATTTCTGTTTGCCTGCATCTCTTAGACCACACATAGTAATTAAACCGCATATTGAATTAATCTAGATCACTTCATGTTACACGACCAAACCACCTGCACAAAACAAACATTTTAACTTACCTGAGACAAGGCCCGACTGGGATTTCATCCCCCAGTGAATACCTTGCCCATCCTGGTGACCCTACTTGGATTTCATCACCAAGGGGGAAGCCCACTCCGTTCTCTGGCGGAGTATAATCTCTAGGCGAGGTATATCTTGGCTAAGCGAAACCAGCTAACCACTGGAATCGTGAAGTGAGGGGAGCTTGCTCCTTAGCACCAGGCCATGTACCAGACCCTAACACAGACTTCTTGAGCACCATAACAAAACCCGAAACCTTCCATAGACTGCTTCTTCTAGGACCCGACTCACAAAACTAATCTTCCTCTACACACATTCTAAGGCATAAGCCACTATAATCCTAATAATTTACTTCTAGGGTTTTAGGATCTGCTTGTGTCTTCATCTTTTTGGTTCTTATCTGCTTGTTTGAGCTTGTGAGGAAGTTCTTCCTTGCCTTGAATGGTTCTGACTCGTAGCCAAGCCAAGGCTCTAGTCGATCACGCGAGGCATCATCCTCTTCCGTCTACCCTGCCTACAACCAACCCTATAATGGAGTTCAACTCAGAAACTGAAAGAACTCCTACCAGACCATCTCCGACCCAAACGCCTATTATCCCAGAAGGGGACCAAGATTTTGCATGATTCTTGGACCTCAATACCGCAGCCTTGCAATACTATCTCGCGAATAGCCGAACGCGAGACTCCTCGGGCAATCCAATCTATGGAATGCCGACTTCTCTCCTCAAAACTGCGGCCGTATCAACGGCGTCCGTAGTCCAACCCTTAGATACCCAGGCTGTTACCTCAAACAATGACCAACCTCTTACCAACCATCCAAGTGTGGCTTCTCCTTCCATCATTGGGCCCACTTTCACCGGGGTTTCGGCCCCCAATCAATCTTAATCCACTCAACCACTTTCTACCCCCTTTCAAAAATTGGTCGTCTCTATTCCGCCTACCCTTACTCCTATCAACACTAGGGTGGTTACCCATCCATTGGCCCATGTTACCTCTAGTCAACCTCCCATGACCACATCAAACATAGCCATGTCTTCTATCCAACCATCCTTAGTCACTTATTCTATCCCTACGACTAGTCATCCGTACGTTGCACCCTTATTGGTACAACCGACTACGTCGTATACCTCTTCCAGCCTCTTTCAAGCGCCTTACAATCTAGGAGGTGCTCCACCCGCCAATCCGTCAGTAGATATTATCAAGATGCTGATGGATAAAATGTCCAACCTAGAGACCTCCGTTACCGGCTCGCACAATACGCTCTCGTACGAACAAATCTGTAACGAGCCCATCCATCCTTCCGTCCCCATCAGACCATATCCCAGCCAGTGGGAACTTCCTAAGTTTTCTCATTTCCAGAGCAAGGAAGACCCACAACAACATTTACGGGCATTCAGACATGCCTGTTACCTTATCGCCCATGACGATGCGTTGCTCTTACACACGTTTCCCATGTCTCTCTCGGGTGCTACACTTGATTGGTACAGTGCTCTTCCTAGTCATTCCATCCTCACGTTCACTCAGCTGGCCCAGCTCTTCCTCGATCATTTCTCCATCAATATCACCAAGAAGGTCTCCATCACAGACCTCTATTCTATCTGCCAGTTTGAGGATGAATCCATTACTGATTTCATCGCTCGGTGGAGGGGCCTTATCAATCAACTTTCATTTTCCTTACCCCAGCCTGAGCTTATTGAACTTTTCTCTCAAGCCTGTGCTAAACATATTTCTTCTACCTTGAGGGTTCAAACCTTCCGCACTTTTGACGAAGCCTTCACGATGGCTCGTAAACTTGAGTTACGTGCCGTTGAGGAGAATAAAGTCAAGTTGTGGAGTAAGAATCCCAACTCCAAAACCAATGACCCTACTTCTAAGCCCTCCTCGTCCAATCCTAAATCTAAAGCTTCAGCAAATGCTGTGGTTGTTAGATCTTCCTCTTCTTCGCCTTCAACTAATCAATCTGAACCATCCACATCTATGAGCGCCACTCGTCAATTTTACCAGAGATACATACAATGACAGTTTACTCCACTTGGAGAATCATACGCGTCTGTGCTGGAAAAACTCGTCAAACAAAGGGCCATCAATCTTCCTCAGATCTGACCTCCACCACAATTTGATCCCTCACGCGCCATCCCTACGTGGTATAGGGAGAATGACTTCTGTAACTACCACTGTGTTAAAGGTCATGACACGGGTAACTGTAAAACCCTTAAAAACATAGTCCAAGACATGTTGGAAAAGGGTGACCTCATCCTCGACAATCCTAACGCCCCTCCTAATCAGGGTATCGATATCTTCAAACAACCGTTTCCCAATCATCCACCAACCCAAAACAACATCCAGACCTTGACTGACAATACCCATGAACATAATATTTGAACAGTCAATACGGTCTCGCCCCTCATTTCTAACCAACCCCAAGAGGTGGGTTCATCCATCAGTCCATCACATATGGACGAACCTCTTTCTCCGGCTAGTTCTCCCTCAACTTCTCTCATTTTGGAGGACGCCTCGACCTTACCAGCACCGCCAGTTTCACCATCTTCCTTCTTGTTGCCCATGGAGGACCCAACCTTTCCTACTCCTCGACCACAAGTGGAGGGCACTATCATCCCTGCTTTTTACCCGCTTGAGGAGCTTCATTCTCCAGTTTCTTCTCCACCCAGAGAAGAACCTATCTCTCCTTCGTCTCCAACCAAACATGAACCTGTTACGACTTCACCATGCTTTAGGCCCAAGACTACTACATCCATCTTACCTTCAGTCCCACAACCATCGACGTCTTCTCAAGAGCCCAAACTTCATCCCGCATCTTCTCAGCCATTTTCCCGACTAGTGGAGAGACTCGAACTTCTCCTTTCTAGGAAAGTGGAACATCAGGGATTGTGGGACCGTCTCATAGCTCTTTAACAAGCCCGGGCCCTCTCATCTCATGCTGCTAATCCTCCCATGGCAAAACCTCCTAAGACTATCAACAAAAATCAGATCTCTGCCTCTAGACCATCTACATCTCCATCAACCTCATCAAAACCAAAACCCTCATCTACTCCACCTAAACCTATCAAATCGCTTGGCGTTCGCCCCGTCTCCAACCTCACTCATCCACAAGTGAAGGTGGACTTAACCCAAACTTCAACTAATAGTAATCTTCAACTTAAATCACAAAAGACTGCCAAACCACAGAGGCGAACGCCTCCTCTTCCTTCACCATTGCCCTCCATTTTGGGCCCGCATCCTTCAACCCTAACCAGAGTCCTTCCCGCTCCAACCTTTAATCAAAACCGATTGCCTCCTTTGCTTCCTTTACCGACCACTAGCTTACCCTCTCCCAAAAGGGCGATACCTCTCACGAAGAGTGTACCGTCTCAACCTGTCATCGCACCATCAACCCGAAAGGTGATACGAAAACCCCCTCCAACTTCGCCCAAGCAAAAGTCACCGACATTGCATACATCGATGAGCATTGACCCTTTAGTGGGCTCATACTCTTTGATCTTGCAACGAATTTTGCAAACTTCTAGCATAACTCTTCCACCCATCAAGCCCTTTCAACCTCTCGGGTCTAAACCCTCCTGGTTTGACGACACGAAGATTTGTTTATATCATCGTACACCAGGACATGACACTGAGACTTGCTATGCCCTCAAGGCTGTCATTCGCCGTTATCTGGAGAAAGACACTCTTCTCTTTGAGGACACTTTCGACCGCCCCCTGACTCCTTCTCATAAACCTTCCACCTCTTCAAATCCATCCACATCTCATCAACCAGTTACAACCCCTTCATCATCTTCACCTCCCATCTTTGAAATCAATGCCATTCACATCACCACTAGGTCACAGAAGGACAAGGCAAAAGAAAAAGCCGCCATTCCTTGGACCTACCCTTTTGTCAATCCACCTCAACCACCTAAGCCTAAGATTTCTATCCTTGGCGCGCCTCAACCCTCCTCTTCTTCTTCTTCTTCTGGACCAATCCACGACTCCATGTTGAAACAGCTTCACCAGACGCCTATGAAGATGTCCCTCTACGATCTTATCCAAACCTCACCCCAACATCGTCAGGCCCTCATCCAAGCCCTGTAGGCAACGAAGGTCCAACCTGAGGACCCCTAACCACTTACTGCCCTTGTCCACTCCTTAGCCCCTATCGCCTCCATAACATTCAGCGATTCTGAGATTCCCACATCCAACACAGAAGATCAGGATGCCACCCTCTTCATCACTGCCTACATCGATCGGACATGCATTAAATGCGTTATGATCGACGGGGGTGCTAGCATCAACATCATCTCCACTCATGCCTTTGATCAGTTGGCTCTTCCCAAGAATTGCGTCTCCAAAACTGACGCGATCTTGCGCTCTTTTAATGACACTACTGCCACGACCATTGGCACAGTCATCCTTCATATCCACATTGGTCCACGCACAGTCCCAGAGCTCTTCTACATCATCGAAGGAGAGTTCCAATACAACATCTTGTTGGGTCGACCCTGGATCCACACCATGTCCTGTGTCCCCTCCACCCTGCACCGTTGTGTGAAGTTTGAGCATGACGGACAAGTCCACACCATTCCCACTGACCCTTCGCCTTTCAAAACATGCAATACCACCTACCGTCCAAATGATGTCCTCATTCCTATCAAGCCATCAACCTCGATACTGCCTCCATCCGCAAAAACTTCGACCAGTTTGCAACAGGCGGTTGCCCTTACACCTCCCCTTCAAGCGACAACCACAGACCCCATGGAAGACGTCTTCCAAAGACTTTCATTGGGAGAATATCGCTTGCTAGCTTTAGACATGTTCCAAACTCCACAAGAGTATGGATGCCTTCATCACAGCCCCAGCTACGACCATCGAATAGGGATGATCATACCTTATGGTCCCCCTCACCTTCGCACTAACCTCATCTATGGGGGGCTTAATCAAGCTCCTCTTGACGGTAATCCTCTTTCTTCACCTCAACCTTTCACATCAGATTTCTCATTTCTTGGCAACCCCGCCTTTACACACACTTACCTTTACAGGTGTGCATGGAAGGGTTTTGGTTTCGGACGCTATGAGCAGGGCTCCCATCAGCCTATCCAACCGCTCAATGATGACGACGCCAAGAAACGGTATGGTCTGGGATATCACGACCCCACTCAAGACCCTGTAGACCTTTATCCTGAACCAATCCTTGACCAATCTCCTCCACACTCACCTATTTCGCCACCTTCACCTACGGAGTCAGTGGTTTCCATTCCTCCTAGTTTTTTTTTTCCATAAACACCATCCGCCTGGACCCCTTGACTTATCAGCTCAATGGGGTGTCCAAATCTCTCCCTCTCATTCTTTCCAGCATGATCGAAGATGAGTCGGCAACCATCCACACTGTTCATTGCGTTGACGATGACGCCATTCTTTCTTACATGGGTGCTGACGATTCTTTTATCCAGCGCTCCCTCCCTTCTGAGACCCAGGTTATGTTAAATGAATCAACCATTGACATCAACCTTCCTTCTTCTAATGTTCCTCATGTCTTAAAGATTGGCCAATCTTTAGACGCTCAGGAGCAGCTTGACTATACCCATTTCCTCTCCGACCATAGCAAGGCCTTTGCCTGGACTTACAGTGATATGCCTGGCATCGACCCCACCATCGTTACCCATAACATTATCACCAAACTAGAGGCTAAGCCTGTCAGGCAAAAGCTTCGAAAGATGCATCCTCGCATTGCCCTCCTTGTTAAAGAGAAGCTTCAGCGCCTCCTTTTTGTCTCCTTCATCCAGCCCATCGACTATCCACAGTGGGTCTCTAACATCGTCCCAGTCACCAAGGCAACTAGGGGGATTCGGATCTGCACAGACTATCACAACCTCAACCTAGCCTATCCCAAAGATGACTTTCCTCTTCCTAACATCGACCAGCTTGTTGATCTTACGGCCGACCATGAGATGTTATCTCTTATGGACGGGTTTTCAGGATACAATCAAATCCTGATCGCTCCGAAAGATTAGCACAAGACTACTTTCATCACCCCATGGGGGACTTTTTGCTATCGAGTCATGCCTTTCGGCTTGAAGAATGCAGGCGCCACTTATCAGCGTGCCATGACCTACATTTTCCATGATCTCCTCCACAAAATCATGGAGGACTATGTGGATGACCTGCTCGGCAAATCCAAGCTTCGCCGTGACCATCTGACCATTCTCAGAATCATCTTTTCTCATCTTCTTCAGTACCATGTTCGTCTTAACCCCAAGAAATGTGTTTTTGGGGTCCTCTTTGGCAAGCTTCTCGGCTTCATTATTTCCTTCCGTGGCATCGAGATAGATCCCGCCAAGATTCGCGCTATCCTCGAAATGCCTCCCCCGACTAATCTCAAGCAGCTTCGCAGTTTGCAAGGCAAGCTCCAGTCCATTCGCCGTTTCATCTCGCAGCTTTCAGACCGCTGTCAACCTTTTCATCATCTCCTTAAGAAGGACATCATTTTTTACATGGGATAAGAACTGTCAAGAGGCTTTTGAAGCCTTAAAACGCTATCTGGTCTCTCCACCAGTCCTCATTCCACCTAAAGACAACCAACCCTTCTACCTTTATATCTCAGCCACTCACCATTCGTTAGGTGCCATGATCGCGCACTGAGACGAGCATCACCGTGAGCAAGCCGTCTATTACATCAGCCGAACACTGGTCGACTATGAAACTCGGTATACCCATATCGAGAAACTCTATTTGGCGTTAGTCTTTGCTGCTACTAAGCTTCGCCATTATCTTCTCAGTCACAAAACCTTTGTCATCACCCACACTGACCCTCTCAAGTATATGCACTCCAAGCCATATCAGAATCAACGTATGGCTCGGTGGCTCATGCTACTTGCTGAGTTCGATCTCGAATTCATCCAGCAGAAATCTATCAAGGGGAAAACCATCGCTGATCAACTAGCAGATGCCCCTCTTCTTGACAATCAACCTTCGCAGTGTGAATTCCCTGATGAGTCTATCGCTGTGCTTTCCTCCGATGACACCACCTATCAGATGACTATGTTCTTTGACGGTTCCAAATGTCAACTAGGTGGGGGTGCTGGAGTTATTCTCATTCCATTCGAAGGAGAGCCCATGCCTCTGTCTTTTAAGCTCGACTTTGATTGTACCAATAATATGGCCGAATACGAGGCCTTAATTTTGGGACTTCAGACCACCCTCTCTCTCAGCATCAAGTCCATCAACATCTTCGGTGACTCACAGCTCGTCGTCAATTAGGTCAATGGTTCATACCTCTGTAAAAATGAAATTTTGCAAAGGTACAAAAACCGTGCTGACTTTCTCCTTGCATCTTTCAACCATTTCCTCCTGCAGACTGTTCCTCGATCCATGAATAAGTTTGCTGACACTATGGCTTCTCTCGCTTCACATATCCCATCTTCCTCATCTGCATCCAAACTTTTTGTCACGGTGCGTCGTGTGCCGTTGCCTTCATATATCTCTCCTCACATTCATCATGTCAACACTATAGACCCTAGCCCACAAGATGCTTGGTATAAGCAACTTGTAGACTTCTTATCTCTCTCTATCATTCCTCCCAACCTCTCTAGTAATGCACGACGAGCTTTTATCAAGCGTACTGCTCGCTATACCATGCTAGGGGGTCTTCTCTATAAGCGAGGCTTCGACGGCCTCCTTCTTCGATGTCTCACCTCCACTGAAGCATCTCAAGCCATTCAACAAGTCCACGACGGGATTTGTGGCAAACATTTTAGTGGGAATTCGGTTGCCAAGTGCATCCTTCATTTGGGCTATTATTGGCCTACCCTTCATCAAGACTGTAGCGATTATGTTTGGCATTGCATCAAGTGTCAGCAGCACTCTAACTTGCTTCATCTCTCCAGCCACACCTTACAAATTGCTCAGGATTTCTGGCCTTTTTCTCAATGGGGTTTAGATCTCATCGGTGAGATTAATCCTCATTCGTCTCTTCATCATCAATCCATCATCACAACCACTAAATATTTCACCAAGTGGGTGGAAGCCATTCCTCTCGTTTCCACAAAAGCCGACAAGATTGTCGACTTCATCAACACCCACATCATCTGTCGTTTCGGTGTCCCTCATAAAATCATCACCGATAACGGCAAGTCCTTTAAAAACAAAACTGTCCAAAAGCTATGCGACTCCTTCGACATCAAACTTAGTTTCTCTTCGCCTTACTACCCACAAACAAATGGGCAGGCCGAGGCTTCCAACAAAATTCTCACCAAAATTCTCATGAAAGTGGTCAGTGACACCGGCAGGGATTAGCACATTCACATTCCCTTCGCTTTGTGGGCTTATCGCACTAGCATCTGAACCTCTACGGGTGCTACCCCTTTTTCTCTTGTGTGCGAAACAGAGACTGTCTTACCTCTCAAAGTATAGATCTCGTCTCTCCACATTTCTCTACATGATATCCTTTCCAATGATACTTTCATCAAGATCGCTTAGCTCAACTTGAGTTACTTGACGAATGCCATCTTGCTGCCCTTAATCATCTCCATGTCTATCAACGTCGCATCAAACACACCTATGACAAAAATCTGCGAGAACGAGATTTCAACATCGGAGACCTCGTCCTCAAAGAGAATCAACACATGACCAATATGGAGCGAAGTAAACGAGGCAAGTTTGCTCCTAATTGGCTTGGACCTTTTATTATCACGCACAAGTATGGATCAGGGACTTATCGTCTGTCTTCTCTTGATGGACGCCCAGAACCTGAGCCTCTTAATGCGTTGCATCTGTGACCGTTTTACTACTAGTCGAGTACTCATCCACTTGACACTTAACTTGAGCTCATCCCTTGAGCAATCCCCATCCTCTTCATCCTACCTCCTTTTCAACCCTATTCCTCTTAACAATTCCTATAACTCTTTTATGCGGTATGGATGCTTTGTCCTCATAAAAGGGAGTCCTTGACCTTCTATAATCTTGTCCATGACTCACATTTCTGTCAAAACAAATCAAGATGTCAAAACATATCCATGGTCACTATATCTATATCAAAATCAAACAAACAGACTGCTCCCTCGAAGGACAGCTATACTATCATTGCTGTAATAAATAGACTGCTCCCTCGAAGGACAGCTATTCAAAAGCCCTTTTATTAAACAAAAATCTAGACCACTCCCTTGAAGGATGGCTATGACTAATCTGGCAATAAACAGCACTATTTTAGAAGCTTCCCGCATTGATCAGCTTCACAACCTGACCACCAAACAAACGACATCTCTATGCAGGCTTCCCGCATTGATCAGTCTGCGCCTAAAAAAAAAAAACAAAAAAAAAAAAAAAAAAAATTGAACGAGTCACGGACTTGGCTTGTAGTTGTCTCAGGGTCTCCTATAAAAAGGGGCATCGTTATCTTTGCTCTTAAAACCGGGTTACCCTTCTTCCTCCTCCTATCACCCGCTCAAGGGACTTCGAGCTCACTTTAGTGTCTAAGTGATTCGATTACCGCTCTAACATAACTATGGTCAACGACGTCACGCATAAATGGGGCTCTTGGTTCTCATAACCCCTATCTATGCTATCTTTTTGGTCCTTGTCAATGAAAGAGCAATATGCTTTTCACTTCTTCTACACTTTGGTCACATTCACCTTCATCACTTGTCAATCGACTCAACTCAACTCTCTTTTCAGACCAGCAACATGACCTAGCCTATTCACCCTAGTTTCTATGGACACCAATACACATGGAAACTATCGACCCGCCACAATTTATGTTCAGCATAAACCAATACTTGCTGAAGCATAAATAAACCTCAATTCATTTTTAGCATACATCCATCACGAATATGGAATATTGCTAGGGATGAAAAACCCCTCAACCAATGTTGCAGAATACACCATTTGGAAAAGGCTGCAACATCTTTTTTTTCCTCATCATTTCATCCAATCATCGACCAATCTATCAACCATTTTAACCACCTGTCTACCACTCGGACGCTTGGTCTGAACTACATTGGTCTGAGGCCCTATCACCAGGGCTATGTAGGCAGCACTCAGTTGACATGGGGTCTTCTGAGGTTAGCTCGACCATTCTCGTTTGTTCGTCTCTCTGATGGACAAACCTTCTTTCCTTCTTTTAACCATAATCTTGTCCTTGACTATGACCCATTTTATCCCTTTGACCCTCCCTCCCTTCTAGGGAGAACTACATTGGCCTAAGGCCCTATCACTAGGGCTATGTAGGCAGCACTCAGTTGATATGGGGTCTTCTGGGGTTAGCTCGGCCACATCCTTTCGTCCATTCCTCCCCTCGACCACCAACCATTGGAGATCATGCCTATCTCCGCTGACCTCGACTACTTCCAAGACATTGTTGCCTTGGTTGTTTTTGCATGTATGCTACCTCATGACTGGTTAGCAGAATTGTGCGCAGACCTTTTTGAACCCTCACAAGTATAGGATCGCACACTGGTTGATCCGCACTACTTATGGCTTTTTCGTGTTTCTAGGAGCACTTCCTGAGCCCGGGATACCTGGAACACGGTGACCATTTGGAGCTTCAGCTTAGATTGAGTGACCCGATCAGCAGACGACTAAATGCTGGGGCCCGGTTATTTCAATTTTGGCACTCCTCGACCCTTGACCTGCGACACTTTTGACCTGACCATCTCATGCAGTGGTATGTGCGCAATCACAAATTTTGCCGCGTTCACCCTCACTCCTTTTTCATCCACTCCTTGTCAAATCAGCACTTGATTCTCAGTTCCCTTCCCTCGACTCCTGCTTTGAGGGGGAATACCTTATCCTTAATCAGGGCAACCTATCCGCTTCCTATTTTTGTCTTGCAGTTCATTCGAACAACCAACAAGATGAAATCAACCTTATCCCTCACCTGGGGCAATCACTCCTATTTTTGTCTTGCAGTTCGTCAGAACAACCAACAAGACAAAAAGGGGCAAATGTAGACACCGAAATCGTGTCGACTCCCCTGGTCACTCCCCGTCTTATTCTTCTTCGCCTATTTAACCCTTGTCGATCACTTGTTCCACCAACCTTGACCCTGGCAGCATGTAACAATGAGCACAGAGCTAAAGCTAGACTCTATCCCCATTGTGCATCTGCCGACGACGGTCTTTACCCAGCTGATGTCGCCAATGTCGGTCACTTATCGGCCGACGTCGGCAATTTTGCCGACGTCAGTCACCTTGCCGTTATCCGTTATCAGTTATCATTCAGTTTCTCGAAACGGTTGACGAACCGTTTCTGGAACCGTCCCCCGCCTTCATCAACCTCTGCCAACCATTCGAGACCAGACCCCAGAAATGCTATCCTGAACGCTATTCGAAATGCTGATCAATCAAACCCCGAGCAATCATCAACCTGCGAACTCCGACATCAACACTCTCGGCATCCACCAATCTGCATTCAATCCGGCACCGCAACTATGGCTTTTATCACATCTTCTGGCAGGTAAGTATTTATGCTGTTTATTTTATTTCTTCCTTAATTATTATTTATCAGTTCTTTTATCCTGATTCCTCAGACTCGACCCGACCTTACCCAGACCCTGTCCCAACTCTGTTCAGACCCAGCATCCCTCGTTTACATCCCTGCCCCTGTCTCGACTCTCTCAGACCTTGCCCAGACCCTGTCCCGACTCTCCCAGACCCTGTCCTGAACCTATTCAGACTTTTCCAGAACCTGCCCCTACCGACGCCAGTCACTACCCCGACCGATGACGGCACCTTAACCGACGTCGGCACCTTCCCAGACCGACGTCGGCACCACAGAGACCGATGCTGGCGACTGTGCAGAATAGTGCTGCATATCAGGTACGCATTTTATTTTCTATCATTTATTTCTGTCATTTCATCTTTTATTATCTACTTTCGTCCAACATTACGCTTTTTATCAGTGGGTTGATATCCTTTTAGGGAGTCTTCGTACTTTCGGGATCGGGCATTCGCCTGACAACCACCATATCTTTGACTAACATCTTTCCGTGTTTTTTTCTCTTTTTTGCAGGTGTCATTCCTCCACAGCCAAAGAGGAGAATCTTTCAACGTCTGATTTCGGTGCGCTCAACTTTATCAGGTACTTCTAGCCTTAACCTTTTATTTCAGTTTCTTATTTCTTATTTCTTCTTTGAATGTAGAAAGCAATTTTGCATAGAAACAATCTAAACTCGAAGAAGAAGAAGAAGATGTATCTGGCTCAAGAACCTATGATGGTTGATCTAAATCTGATGAGGAATCATCATGAAGAAGTAGATCTGATGAGGGAGAAGAAGTGTCAATGTTGAGTCTCTAAGACTCTCCTAAAAATGGACACTTCTCTCGATGAAAAACTCATGAGTGACATGATCTAGAAGATGATACCCCTTAATACCATCCAAATATCCTACGAAGATGCAAGGCTTGGGCTGACATTCCATATCTTTGCATTTTTTCTTTAGAATGTGGGCCATGGCTAGGGATTTGAAAACCCTAAGGTGCTCAAGATCAGGTTTCCTTTTATACCAAGCTTTAAAGGGTGTTATCCCTTTCAAAGCTTTGTGAGGAACCTTGTTTTGAATGTAACAAGCATTATTGATGGCTTCGGCCCAGTATTATGGTGCTAAGGATTTGGAGTGAATCATATGGCTACCCATGTCTTTCAAGAACCTATTTTTGCATTCAACAACTCAATTCTATGAAGGAATGTAAGTGACTGTGCACTGTAAATCAATCCCCTCTATGGTGCAAAACTACTCAAACCTGTTGCTGACATTCTACCCTCCATTATCAGTTCGAAGAACCTTGATGGATTTCTCACTCTATTTCTCAATAAGAGCCTTGAAGTCTAGAAAATTTTCAAACACTTTAGACTTTTGTTTGAGAAAATATATCCAAGTGTACCTAGAGAAATCATAAATGAAAGTGAGGATGTACTTGGCCCTTGTGAAAGATGGTTTGGGAAAGGGTCTCGATACATCACTGTGGACTAACTCCAAAGGTTGTGAAGCCCTCCAAGCTTTGCCTTTGTCAAATTTTGCTTTGGAATGCTTCCCAAGGGAACACCCCTCACAAAGTCCTTTTGAGAATTAGACACAAGGCAAGCCAATGACCATGTCATTTTTGAAAAGTTGCTCAAGGTAGCGGTAGTTAAGGTGGCCAAACCACTTATGCCATGATTTTCTAACTCCATCTGAATGAGTCAGCAATATTGTTGGAGAAGAATCTGGTGCAAAATGTGAGAAGGTGTATAACCTGGCTTGGTGATCTGCCCTACCCACTACCACTATAGTATCACTATGCAACTCCCTAATAGCCATGAAATCTAGTGAAACTTCAACTCTCATGCCTTGACCAATGTGAGTGATTTGGTAAACTGATAGGAGATTGGTTTAAAGAGAAGGATCACTTAGAACATTATTGAATGTTCCTCCTTCCACTTCAACTGACCCTCTCCCTGCAATAGAAACTGATGTGTCATCACCCAAACTAATTGAAGTCATGCTACAAGGCTCTAAAGATGAAAACTCAACTAGTGAAGAGCCCATGTGGTGAGAAGCACCTAAATTAATGACCCATGATGTTGTAGAAGCTATAGTAGCTACAAGGACCTTGCCCTTTTCTTTCTCCTTACCCTTGCCTTTTGCCTTCGTAGAATCTTGGGTAGATGAATTTTGCTTGATGGACTCAGGAACACTTATGTTGTGCTTCTCTAGAAGATGAGTTAGGTGATCTATTTGTTTCTTCATGCATTTGTGTTCATCATGCCATATCTTTTTAAAATAGGCACACTTAACCTTCTCCTTCTTAGGTTTAGCATTGGAGGAGGAAGACTCAGTGTTGTTTTTGGCAGGATTATTATTATTTTTCTTCTTCTCCTAGTCTTGGTCCTTATTCTTTTTCTTCTTCTCCTTTGTTGAAGTCTTATCCTTACCATTTCCAGCTATCAAAGCTTGGGGTTGAGTAGACTTCATTGTGCCCATTTGAATTAACTTATCTTTCTCCCTAGTCAAGTTGGCAATGAATGAATTCAAAGAAGGCATTTTCCATGTAGTGCCAAGGGCACTTTTTGTGGCATGGAAAGTGGAGACAAAGACTAAATAGCTTAGACTTAACTTTGTGAGAATAGAAAGGATGAGTTGATCATCTTTCTTCTCTATCCCACATTCTTTCAATTGCAATCTAAGGGCCTTAAACTTAGTGAAGTCATGTAGGGTGTCAAAGTTGCTAGGACTTAAACTTATGAGTTCATTTTCAAACTCATGTCCTCTCATCTCATCAAGTTTCCCAAATAAGAGTTATAAGGTGTCCCATATGTCTTTGGGAGTCTTGGAGGTTTCTAGATGGAAGAGAAGTTTTGGAGACATAGACAAGCTCAATAATCCATAAGCTTCATCACTACGGTTGTACCACTTGACCTTTTTAGCATCAGTGTTGGGTTCTACTTCAGTACCCATGGTGATCCTATGAAACCTTTTGCATATAAGAATGATTAACATTTTAACCTTCCATTCATGATAGTTGAAGGGTGTTAGGGGTTTAAGTTGAAAATAATCTATTTTAAGCTGAATTTGGGTGAAGTTGTATTGATTGCAAGTTGTGAAATTATGCAAAAAGGAGAATGAAAGCAAAGATTTGTAAGTTGTGAAAATAAATCACACCCCCCTAAAATATTGATCCCCCCAAAATATTCAAGTGCACACTTAAAATATGTTGGGATTAGCTGATAATGCATCTTAGAGCAATCAGTGCAAGACTATAAGCAAACAGGACATCAGACTCAATTGAAAATGCATCCCTAGAGACCCAAAATTTTGGCACTTTGTAAAATAGTGAATTTTTAATAAATAACAAGCCTACACTATGGATAATTGAATTACAAATACTTTTGTAAAAAATGGCACCCAAAATTGAGCTACCGTTTGCAAGATATTAAAGGTTCAATTTTCCTGTAGATTAGTGTTTTTGCAAAAAAAAGCACTAAAACATTAAAAAATCCCTAGTTAAGAGAGAAAGTGGCCTTCCAACCACTCATTGGATTTAGAACTAAGTGAGGAATCCAAAGGAGGTATTTTTTAGTTGAAATTGGCCTCCTGCCAACTCGGGCCTCACCCTTTGCCTTTGATAGGCAAAGATACAAGTTTAAATCTAAACCCCCCAATTATCAAATTGTCTAAAAAACTTAATATTCAATCAAATTGACTAATTTTTTTTAACAAGTCAATTTTTAACTAATAAAAATAAAACAAAAGACAATTTGATGGATTCCAAGTGTCCAAGGGCCCACATGGGACACCAACAAAGGAAAGGGCACCATTTTCAAGAAAAAATAACAAGTGTGGCAGAATATTCTCACCAAAATAAGGCATGCACTTCTAAATGTTTGAAGTCACCATTTGAAGGAGAGATGGCACATACACAACAAAAAACAAGGAAATAAATTAGGAGGGAATACATAGCATACATAAAAAAGGTGGCACCTGCAATTCACAATAAAGTTAGCCAATCACTGCCAACGTGGCAACAATGCCCACGCCTTCCTCCTCCCAAACAAGTCCTGATTTACTGCATGCTGGATACTATACAACTACTTGGCATGGCTTATGCTAATCCTCCCTCTGCTCATAATAATGGCACCCAAGCTGAAGTAAAAAAATAAGGTGTAGAAGTGCAGTCAAGCAGGCCATTGCTGCCAAGCCAACTGCTAAACTAGTTGCTACAAAGAAGGTTGCCAGAAGGCTTGTAAGGACTGAAGAGAAGACATCCAAGACACCCAAAGGCCAAGGATCCCAAGGAAAAGATACAAGAAATTATATTTAAAGTTTATTTATTTATTTTAGATCAGATCTAGAAATAAAAAAATAAAGAGAACTTCATTCCTCTTGATTTCAAAAATAAACTAATAGCATAACCAGACACACGATTATCAGGTTTGCTCTGATACCATATCAAAGTTGTTGCTAGAATCTAGATAATGCAAATTAAATGGATATGTGATCACATGATATGAATCAAGTGCACACCACATAGATGCTAAAGCAATTTGAAATTATACAAGAAGATAAATTACACAAGACAAAATGGAGAAAACCAAAATCTGATTAACATGAGATGGCCAAAGTGAAGAATACATATAGGAGAGCACGTAAGTAAATCATCCAAAAAAGGTGGTCAAGGCACCCAAGAATAGACTGTAACTACTCCATGAAAGGTGGTGACAAGGTCCTAAAAATAGAGAAGTAACTCCCATCAAGGGAGTTACTTATGACATTCTTATGACACATCTATGACACACATCTCCACATAAGCTAGCCTATCCCACAAATGTAGGAAAAATCCATGTAAGCACAAGAAATACAATTTCCCTAATTAAAAAAATAGAGAAAAATAAAAACCTACACTAATATGACCTCTACTCTATTCAAAAATTTGGTGATGAATTCATTGTTGACTTTGTAACCCATTAGATAAGTCTAATAAACCAACTATCCTTCTCTCTACCCCAACCTGAGCTGATTGAAATCTTTTCTTGGGCATATACCAAACACATCTCTTCTACCTTATAGGTTTAAAGTTTTTGGACCTCTGACAAGGCTTTTACCATGGCACAAAAACTAGAGAACATGGCCATTGATGAGGGGAAGCTGAAATTGAGAAACAAGAACTCTAACTTCAAATCAAATGAGACTTCTTCCTCTAAAACCAATAACTAAACCAACACTAACTCCTAAAATAAGGCAACCATGAACATGGTTGTCCTTAAGATTACCCTTCCACCCACTATTGACCAATCTAGCTCTTTCAACTCCTCTAATTAGAACACTAGGAACCCAAACCACAACACCCATACATAATTTACTCCACTTGGAGAGTTATATGCTTTAGTCTTAGAGAAATTATTAAAGGGCAATATCATATAGCTTCCCCCAATAAAACTTCCACAATAGTTTTATTCTTCTCATATTATACCTAGTTGGTACAAGGAGAATAAATTATGCACCATCCATCGAGTCATTAAACATGACATCAATAGGTGTAATACCTTCAAGAACATTATCTAAAATATCATTGATAATAGGGAACTTATGTTGGATAACCCCAATACAAACACCTTCAATAACATTATCTAAAATCTCATTGATAATGGGTAACTTATGTTGGATAACTGCAATACACCCCCAAACCAATCACTTGACATCTTCAAATAATCATTTCCTAACCATGGTCCTTCTACCAATAGCGAAAATAAAGTATAATCTTCTCATGCCCATGAGGCCCATACCGTCAATATGGTTCTTGGTGAACTTACTACCGAGGAGACAATCAACTATATCACCTCTTCTCCTACTCCATTTATTGAGATAGTGGAGTCACCAACCTCTCCCTTGATATGCACATTAGAGGAGGAAACCATTCCCACTTTGTCATTTTCATCAATCATAAAATAATCCACTCTTCCTTTCACACTCACTCCTAAGGAAGAAACCACTTTGCCTACACCTCCCACTAAGGAGTTACCCCCCATATATTAGAACCTTTTAATTATGAAAAGGACAAGGTAATTGTTCATTCCCCTCAACACCTAGGCTTATCATTTGTATCCACTACCATGGGATTCAGACCCATTTATAAACCTTTCTCTAAAATGGTTAAAAACTTAGAATTCATATCCGACCCTAACTTAGATTGGGATACCTTTTGGAAACAACTTGGGATTTTGTATAAAACTAATTAGGAGCCTTATTTATTAGAACAACTTACCCTTTCCATTATCAAATCCACTATCACCACAACCCAACCATCACACACCTCTACCCATCAAACTATAACAACACCATCAGAACTAAACTCACCCAAAGGAACCAAATCACCTTCTACCATTCTAAACTAACCCACCAAGAACTTTGGCATATTTATTACTCATAACATTAATCACCCATAAGTAAATTTGGATTTAAGCCCACTAAACCTATCAAGTAAACCCGAAGCTAATTACATAAAGAAGGTAAAACCACCTAGAAACCTAAAAACCAAAACTCTATCTCCCCTCTCCACTTTTCCCTCTATTTTGGGACCTCATCCCTCTACCTTAATTAGGAAACAAACCATCCCAATCAAAACCCAACAACCACTTTTGGTTACACCATCACTCTTACTTTCATCCACACCTATTTTCACTGAGCCACCCATGAACATACCTCCTATCTCATAATCATCTATAAATAAACTAATTATCTCCAAATTTTTTTCCCCAAAACCTTCTTACCCCAAACTATTAACCACTCTACTAAAATAAAAAAATGTCCACCTAGAATGCTCATTTACTGAAAACCTATACCACTAAGTCCACTCCTAGAATGGATTCTACCCCAACTACCAAAAATAAGACTCCTATACCTTTGATACCATTGCAAAAGTCCTACTCAACCATCCTTCAAAGGTTATTATAGGAATCTTACTTAACCTTATCCCTTATCTGACCATTTGACCCACACAATCCTAAAACATCTTGATAGAATGATAAATTAGTATGTTCATACCATAGGACACCTAGGCATGACATGGAGAAATTTAAGTCTCTCTAAGTTCTAGCCCATAAATTATATCATGAGGATGATTTATTATTAGATGAGACTATTATGATCTTGACTGTGATCTAAGAACCAACAATCATCAACCAAAACCTACCTACTCCTTCACTCTCACCTCAGAGTGAAGAGGAACCAAAGCAATCACCTAGCCTAACTTCTCCCCCAATCCATACCATTTATTGGAGCCCAAATATATACCAAGTAATTTGTGCTCTTATCTATAAAAATGTGTAAGCCTAGACTGGGTCAAGTATCAATGTTTAAGTAATCAGCGCCAGTTCTATCTCTATGTTATCCTTTGAGAAGTCAAGTTTATGCTTATAATTTTCCAAGTCTTTTGTCTTGTTTTTGCCTGGTGAAAATGTTCCTTCCATTAGAATTTTTAAGCTTTTTGCATGAACATATGCCCAATGGAAATATGTTTTCAAGATTTTTGTCTTAGATAAAAGGCGTAAAGAATTATTTTCATCAAATATTTTGTCTGCTTCAAAAGTTCTAAAGGAATTCCATACCTTGAATTTTGGTCTTAAGTGTTTTTGGGTCATTTATTTTGGTCTTCTTATCCATGTCAAAAAGTCTAAAGGTAACTTTCCCTTTGGGCATTTTAATCACATAAAAGCCCTGAAGGAATTGAAGGGTCATTTTGCTCTTGCAAAAGCTTTAAAGGATCATTTCCTTTGGGCATTTTACCTTTGAAAAATTCCCAAAGGGAAATTTTGAAGGGCATTTTACCTTTACAAAATGTCTAAAGGATTATATCTTTTGGGTATTTTGACCTTATAAAATTCTCAAAGGGTGTTTACCAAAGGTCTAAAGGGCACTTTCTAAAGATGGAGGATATTTTTAATAGTTTTAAAGGAATTATAAAGTTCAGTGAAAGGTTTCATGGTGGGAAGATTCAGTGGCAGAAGATAGAAATGTATCCAAGTCTCTTTGCATACATTGATTTACTACCTTATGATCAAAAGAATAAATGTTCTAGTGTCCTGGTTGAAATTGCTGAATTGTACCATCAACATGTTTTAGTGACTGAGGAGAGGAATTACCTGATGAGCTGAATAAAAGACACATGGTTATCTTAGGGGACTCCTAATACTATTTTTGGGGATTGAAATGATTTTTCACCCTTCTCCATATCAATAAGAATGGTACAAGGGTAGAGAATTGGTTGAGAGTCTGAGCTGACATCAAAGTTGGACATGTGGTGGGTCCTTGAGGTTTTACAAGCTCTGGGATCTTTTTAAAGATTACCTCACTTACCTTTTGGTAGGAAAGGTGAAAAAAGTCCTTGAAAGCTCAAAAAGCACAAAATTAAAAAAGTTTGCTTATATGGATCCACGTGTTACATGGAAAATTTCCCAACATAAAATAAACATTTACACCTTTTGTATCTTTTTTCAAAAAGAAGCTTAAATGACCAATGGGAGTAGTTGGTAATTAGCCATTATGCTTCAAAGCATTAATGATAACCCTAATTTTGAAATGCAAAGGATTGTAACTAAGGTATTTACCTTCATTCATGATTACATTTTGCACTTAGATCTTCTACTTGTATCTTTAATCCATTTGTGTTCCCTAGCTATGTGTAATCTAAAAGAGTGATTACAATGAATTCTTCAAAGATTTTCAACTTAAATTACATATAATCCTCTAGATTAATAATAAGTGTTTTTATATCTCCTTGTGTTGTGTTATTTGGAGGGGGTTTGAAGGTATATAAAGGGTAATTTGGGTGAAGAATTTATTTTAATTCAAAGTATTACACTAGAGAGTTAGGGAAAAATGGTATCATCTTCAACATCTATGAAGAGCAACATTGTCTCTATTTTGGATGGAATCAAATACATAAATGTTTAAGGGTTAGACTTTGAGGAATTATTAAATGTATTATATCAACTTAAACCTCTTCTAGTAGTTTCCAATCTTATAATGAGTTATATTACCCATGCAATGGCATTCCCCTTAGCTACCCCATACCCAAAATTAGTGATTGCATGTGTTTGAGTATATCAACTTGATACTAGAACTATCATCGATAGTATTCAATTAGTTGTATGGTATTTCACTCCTTTGTCCCTCAACACCCTGCTTGGGACTCTTACATAGCTTGATAGAATCATAGTTTCCCTAGAAAAATGCCAAGAATATGCATAAAAGATTGACAAAATAATATGGGACATTGTCAACTCTTGCTGGCTAGTCAAGAAAAGGCAAAAGGTCTCAATAATGTCTAAGAGTTTGAAACTAGAGAAATTTAAGGAATTTACCTAGTATGTGATTTCCATGGTGGTAAGAGTTTATGGGATGCTCATCATAGAGAAATTGGAGCCTTGGATGTTCATAATGTTAATATGCATGTTGGAGCAATAGAAGAAGCTAGACTGGGCAACCATTCTAAGTGATAACCTACATAGGTAGATGATGTAACTTCAAGCTAAAATACATTCATATAAGGCATTCATAGGTATATTTTACCTATCCTCCTACCTAATATACAACTTGGTGCATAATCAGACATTTTAGGGGCTCACCAAGAAATCAGTGGGATTAGAATATATGAGATTTATCTAGAAATTACCCTAGATGGCTTTAAGAAGAATCTCTGCAAAGTTTAAAATTATTTATTTAACACTAAGATGAAAGTCTTCTTTCCTCTAAGGAGCCTCAATAGAATTTCCAAGGTAGCCATGGACACAATTGATAAGTATGGCACCTTCTACATTCAATTCAAAACATTCACTTATATCAAAATAAGTGGCTACTCAGGGTCTCTACATAAACTACCAAGATACCTAGATGATACATTAGCAGTGTTGAAGTTGAGCTAGAAGATGGTGCCTCCACATGAGATGATAGCAGCAAAAAGGATAAATAATCCTTACAAGTTTTTATTTGAGATTGGACACTATTCATGTCCTTCTGTTGCCAAAGAGAAGGGATTAGAATAAGATATGGGCAATTATGTAGTTGACAAGATGCCACCCAGGCCAAATTATGATATCAAATGGTTGGTAAACATAGAAACTAATTTAGTTCTACATAAACCACATTATGAAGACATCTGGTTTGATTACACTGTCGAGGAGGATGTCAGGAAGCTGGATTATATGAGGCTGATAATGTAAGAAGTCATTACTTACAATATTACTCCCACCCCAAGGACATGGAAGATGATAAAAGGACATTGTGTATAATATATAATTAGTCCAATATTGAAGCTCAACCCATCTCACATGTGGACTTCATTGCTAAGGAAAATGATTACATTCTGTGAAGAGCCATTGTAATCATGAGAAGAAACTTTAGGTGGTTGAAGGAACATGGGGTTGATCTAAGTGCTTATGATACCCCTTCCCTCTAAGAGCTTAGACAAGTTTAGGGGTTAAAGGATTTATTCCTAGAGTAAAATGGTGTTCTCTTACCTCCACCACTAGAAGTGAAGGGAAAAGTAAAGATCAAGGTTAATGATGTTGACTTCACTAAGCCAATTGATGTGGAGTACATATCTACATCATGTTCTAAGGTAGGATTATCCTTCTCAAAATTAACAAATTTGGATAAAAATTAGGATAATATTACTACTAGGGAGGTTACATTGGCCAGTGCCACCCCAATATCCATTGTATTAGAGGGAGCCCCAACAATACCAACCCTCCCAACAACCATCTCAATGGTCAATCCAACTACTATTCCACCTATTCTATGAACACAACATCCAAAATTTATCCCTCCTCTAAATATTTATTCAAGGAAGAAAGGAGGTGAATAAGAGGTAGAGTATCCCAAGTAGAAAAGAGTCAAAAGGGCTCTGTAGCCTCTAGTGGGGATTTCAAGGACCTACCTTCTAAAAAACTCCCCATGAAGAGGAAAGAGGATCAATCCTCATATGCTCAAAGGTTAAGAGATATGAGTGATGATGAATAATCAAATGAATATAATCCCATTATTGAGGTGATGAAGAAGTAACAAACATTCACTTCTCCTTAAGTAAAAACAAGATAGAGAACTCCAAGGGAAAGATCCCAGACCCTAGTGAAGGTCCTAGTGATTGGTTTATTTTCAAAAGAGGGTCCCTTAAGAGTAATAAGTAAGGGTAATGAGGAAGATATTATAGCCTCAATGATCTTATTTCTTTCAAAGATGTTTTTAAGGTTGGAGTTGAGGTGGCCACACAGGTTCAAGCCCCTCAAGAAAGGGAGATAGTCTCATCAGATATAGAGACATTTGTTGAAAATGTCATCCCCCAATCATTGAGATAAGGTGATCAAGGTGAAGTTTAATAATTAAATAAATGTGATGAGAGAGCTGAGGTGGAGCCAGTGTAGGATGTTCAAGTCACCATTCATCCTAAATGGGTGGTTAAATAAGGACTACAAGTAGCTCCAGAGGTATCAAAAGTTATCCCTTCCCCTCTAAAAGTATCAAGTTTAGCACCAAAAGAGAAGGCAAGTATAGAGGAAAGTGGGGGAGAAAACCTAAAAATGGGTATCCCCACCCATATAGAGGTAAATAAGCGATTGGATCAATCAAATAAAGATGTTAAAGAGGGTACTTTAGGAAATGTTACTTCAATTAAAGTACCTCGAGGTCTCCTTCCTCACATCAAGGTCCAAAGGCTATGATTGGTGAATATTTGTCTAAAGGTGAAAAGGAGGTGACCATATACCCATCCATACCTAAATATAAATTAAATAAAGAAGGTGAAGTAGGTGCAGAACCTTCCAATCGATCAGCAAGAGAAGGGAACTCCATTAAAAAGTTGCTCAAGGAGTCTCACTAGTTCAAGCTAGACTTTAATGTTTTGGACCAGATAGAGCTAAAATTTTAAGGGGAACCTAGAGAAAACAAAGGTGACAAGGAGTTGGAAAGTGATGAAGATATCAATTAGTTTATGTTAAGACCACATCCCATTCTTGTGGCACTTCTTACATCAAGTACTCTAATGACACCACCTTTTACTATCTCGAGGCCCAGATCAATGTCCACTATATCAATGGGATTTTAGACCAAAACCATTCTCTAGGTCAAGGAATAGGTCAAAGAGAAGAAGTACATTATGAGAAAAATTAGGGAGATTTATGTAGTGAAGATCACTTAGGCATATAAGGCCAAAGCCCTCGAGAAGGCCAAGACACACTTTAGGACCACATTCACTATTATAGGAGAAAGGAATGTGGAAATAGCCATTCCCCCATAGGATTATTTGAGGAAAGATGTTCCCCTTGAGAGTTACACTATTTATAGCTACAATATAGGAGGTATATCAAGGAATGAGTTAAAACCCAACTCATAATTTTTGGTGAATATGGTGGCTCACCGAATAGACAAAGACATAGCCACCATGGAGGAACTGAAGGCACAAAATTAGGCCATGATCCAGTACTTGAAAAATATAATGAGTGAGCCCAAAGCAATAACTCCAACCACTAGTATTGATCTAGATCACCCTCTCTTCTCAATATAGTCATTTGATTTTGGCTGAATTGATGACCTAAAATCCATAGGAAGAGCAACAAAAAAATGGCAAGAAGATTTGTGCATTAGGGCCAAGGAAATAATCCACTCAACATTAAAATTATTGGACAACATAATGGATAATAAGAGGAATTGTGATTCTCAAATTCTTAGTTATGAGGTAGACATTAAGAATTAGGAAGGATTATAGTAAAAAATGGATGAGATATGTAAGATGGGCACCAATACTTTGATAGCTGAGAAGATCATTGCTCAAAATGATCAATAGAGGCATAAAGAGTATTAATTGGTAATCAAGCATTGACTAAAAATTCTCAAAGATGGCTTCTTAGATTTGAAAGGAGAAGAGAAATCCCTCAAGACTATGAAAAAAAAAATAGATGCTTCACTCGAGATGATGGTAAGCCTTGATGGAGCAAGTGATTCAGAGGAAGAGCCAATACACACCAATCTGAAAAACCTCATTGATGCACCATAAGAGTCCTTTGATGTTGATAAAATAAAAAAATTAGTGTCACTTGAGAAATTTTGTGTCCATATTAAGGAGCTCATTGGATGAAAGCAGAACATGCTTTAGAAGATTTCCACTTGGCTTGAGGAGTATCGAGTAAAATTCAAATATCAAGTAGGCCTAGACCAAGGGAATCTTGCCCCCATGCTAGAAGGATATACCAAGTATAAAAATAAGTTGGAAAAGGATTCTATCATATAGATTGACTCTAGAGCATAACCATATATTTTAGTTTTTTGAGCTGACACCACTTATTTTTTCCCTTCCCTCGCTTCTTTTTTCTCATTTCCCATTGGGAAACCATTGTACTTGTCCTAGAAGTGGCACATCCCTTTCAGTTAGTTTTTATGTAATCATGTGGATGAGAAAGTGATGTTCATGTTTATTATGCAAGAGGACAAAGGTTTGTTATATCCCTTGTAATATATTCCTCCATGTAGATAACTAGAAATATTCTACTGAAGTGAAGGATCAATATTGTCATCATCATAGGATCATGAGAATATCCAAGGAATCATGTTTGTTAAAAGTTTTAACAAACTCTAGGCCTGAGAAGGAGTCTTTCAGTTGGAGCATCTTCAAGAATATGTTAGTCTTAGCTCAATTGTATAAGTAAAGAGGGTTTATCCCTTTACAAGGGTTGGTTAAATTTTTTGTGTTGAGAGATATAACCTTGAAAAATTCTCTGTGTGATCCTTTTGGTGCCAAATTAGTTTTGGCTATAAAATCATTGGCTGTTGGGGATCAACCAACAATAGATTACAATTGTGAAAGCAATAAATGTAGAAATAATTTAGATTGACAAGTAATTAGAATGAGATAATAGCAAGAACAAGAGATACAAGAAACCACCCTGAAAACTTGTATTAACAAACTCTTTACAAAAAGAATACAATTGAAGAAACTTCTTTCTTCCACACCTCTCCTAGATGTATAGATCTCTCACTAGATCTCTATTCCTCAAGAGCTATCTCTCTCAAGAACAATCAACTCCAACAAACCTGGATTGATTCAATTCTGTACTGTTCTTCACATATAATGAATTACCACAATAATTCACAATAACTAATACTACTACCATAATAAGCTAGGAAGATCTAATTCTACATATAGAATTAGGAGACTTGAGCATGCACTTCCAATAAGCAGTTAAGCCACTTGAACAAGGGCTCTAAAAATAGTATTGCCAATAATAGAGACGTGAGCTTGAGACTACAACTCAAACTCATCATGCAAACACTCGCTTCTGTCCACGGAAATAGCTTTTTGGACACACAGGTAACCGACGTTGGTTCCTGCTACTTGTCTGTGACCACTGTCGGCCGACCCTCTGTCAATGTCAGCATCTCTGCAACTGCTCCTGACCGACATCGATTGCTCCTGACCGATGCCAGTGTCTGTGTAGACCCAAAACTGATAATGTATGCTCCTTGGTGAAGCTTTTAGCTCCACACCCTAATAATCTCCCACTTGGAGATAAATAGCTACACCAGTACCTGTACAACAACATCTTCTAGCTCCTCCATCTTCAACTCAATCATGAAGACCAACAGAAGTTAAATGAAGATTCAACTTCTCCTTTGTAACTGGCTTTGTTAGCATATCAATAGGATTCCTATCTGTATGGATCTTCTCCAGCTTCAACTCACCATCTTCCATACCTGTCGTATGAAGTGATACCTTAGCTGTATGTGCTTTGTTCTTGAATGAAAAGCTGAATTTTTAGCCAAATGGATTACACTCTGATTGTCACTATACAATCTGCAACTCTCATGCTCCCTACCAAGCTCATCCATGAACCGTGTCATCCATATCATCTCTTTGCTAGCCTCTGTGGCTGTAATATACTCTACTTCTGTAGTTGACAAGGCAACAACCTTCTGCAACTTAGATATCCAGCTAACCGCCATTCCACCTATAGTGAAAACATAACCTGTAGTGCTCCTCCTGCCATCCAAATCACCTACCATATCTGAATCTACATAACCATGTAGAGAAGTATCTGAACCTCCATAACACAAGTGCTTACTACTGGTTCCTCTTAGATATCTAAGGATCCACTGAACTGCTTTCCAATGTTCCTTACCTGGATTGGACATATACTTACTTACAACTCCCACTACTTGGGCAATATCCGGTCTAGTACACACCATTGCATACATCAAACTCCCTACTGTGAAAGAATATGGAACCTTACTCATGTACTCTACCTCATCATATGAATTAGGACATTGTTCTTTACTCAACTTAAAATGTCCAGCCAAAGGTGTGCTTACCGGTTTAGTATCCTACATATTGAACCGTTTCAACACCTTGTCCACATAATCTTCTTGAGACAATATCAACCTATGATTTTTCCTGTCTCTCTTAATGCTCATGCCAAGGATTTTCTTTGCTGCTCCCAAATCCTTCATAACAAATGTTTGAGCTAATTTCACCTTAAGCTCAGAGATATCCTGCATGTGTGATCCTGCAACCAGCATATCATCTACATACAACAATAGAATAATATATCTACCATTATCAAATCTCTTGAAATACACATAATGGTCAGATTGACACCTACTATAGCCATGCTCAGTCATAAACCTATCAAATTTTAAGTACCATTGCCTAGGAGCTTGCTTGAGGCCATACGGGCTTTTCTTCAATCTGCACACAAACTTCTCCTTACTCTTGACCTCGAATCCTTTTGGCTGTTCCATATAAATTTCCTCATCCAAATCTCCATGAAGAAATGCTATCTTAACATCTAGCTGCTCAAGATGCAAATCCTCGAAAGCAACCAAAGACAATACAACCCTTATAGAAGTCATTTTAACAACAGGAGAAAAAATCTCACCAAAGTCGATACCTGGCTTTTGTGCAAATCCTTTCACTACTAATCTAGCCTTATATCTCATCTGTCCATTCTCGCCTTCTTTCAACCTATAGGTCCATCTGTTCTTGAGTGTTCTCTTACCTACTGGCAATTCAACCAAATCCCATGTTTGGTTCTCTCTTAAGGACTCCAACTCCTCAACCATGCCATACTCCCACTCACTCTTGGACTCCACCTGTATTGCTTCTTCAAAACTCTCTGGTTCTCCACCATCAGTTAGCAATAAATAAAATAAAGAAGGAGAATATCTAATTGGAGGCTTACTCACCCTTTCTGACCTCCTGATGGGTGTCTGAGACTCGTTCACAACACGCTGTCCACCCAAATTCTCTGACAGTGACCGACCTCGGTCACCTGCATACCTATTACTGGCCGACGTCAGTTCTGCCTGACCGACCTCGGTGCCTGTCCTGCCGATGTTGATCTTTGTACGGTCGATGCTAGTTTCTGTACTGCTGACACCAGTTCCTAACTTGTCGACGTCAGTCTCTGTGTTTTCCTGCAAGTGATTATTTCTTTTTCTTGTGAACTCATCTTGGACTTTCACCTCGTCCAATTCACCATTGCTCTGCTCAGATTGATTCAACTTCCTTAGCTGATCACAATACATCACTCTTTTGTTGAAAACAATGTCATAGTTCCTGATTACCTTGTTAGTTTCTAGATTCTACAATCTGTAACCAAAATCATCTGAGCCATAGCCAGTAAACGTGCACCTCATAGACTTAACATCAAGCTTCTTTCTATTTTCTTTATCTATGTGCACAAAGGCTTCACAACCAAAAACTTTGAGATATGAGAGATCAACCTTTTTACCTGTCCATGCCTCTTTTGGAATACCACCATCCAGAGCTGTAGAGGGTCCTCTGTTAATCAGGTATACTGCAGTGTCAACAACTTGTGCCCAAAACTGTAAGGGCAAACCGGCATGCAATCTCATACATCTTGCATGCTCCATTATTGTCATGTTCATCCTTTCAGCAATTCCATTCTATTGAGGTGTCCTTGGAACCATCCTTTGCCTGCGGATTCCATGCATATAACAATAATCTCTAAACTTATGACTGCAGAACTCACCACCATTGTCTGATCTCAGGCACTTTAATCTTTTACCTGTTTCATTGTCAACCATAGCTTTCCAAACTTTAAAAGTCTCAAATACATCAGATTTCTTTCTAATACAATAGATCCATACCTTCCTTGTAGCATCATCTATGAAAGATACATAGTACTGTGATCCTCCAATGGAAGCAACCTGAGTTGGTCCCCACACGTCTGTGTGAACAAGCTCCAACTTGTGCCTCTTCTTAGTAGACCCAGTCTTGAGAAAATTAACCCTTTTCTATTTTCCAAATACACAGTGCTCACAAAACTCTAGATCTATGCCTTTTAAATCTGAAAGCATACCTTTGGACTTAAGAATTGACATCTCCTTCTCACTCATGTAGCCAAGCCTTGAGTGCCACAATTTAGCATCCACATCTGAAGTAGATAATACAGAAGGAGATTTGTTAGTAACACAATTACACAAATAGAGAGTACCTTCTCTCTTACCTCTGGCCATAACAAGTCCACCCTTGGTCACCTTCCAAGATTCTATTATGAGAGTTACTGTACAACCCTCATCCCCTAGCTTTCCTGCAAAAATCAAATTTCTCTTCAAGCTAGGAACATGCATCACATCTCTCAACACCCATGTGTTGCTATTCTGCATCTTCAGCTGCACTTTACCTTTGCCAATTATTTTACAGGGCTCATCATCCCCTAGATACACTATTCCAAAATCTCCATGGATATAGTCACTAAAATATTCCCTATTAGGGGTAGCATGAAAAGATGCACCAGAATCTAATACCCAATATTCTATATTATTATGCAGAGAGAAAATTAAAGCATCTTGTGCAATACCTGCAACCTTGGCTTCTTCCTTTCCTTCGTGCTGATTGTCCTCCTTAGGCTTTGACCAACAATCTCTGCTTATGTGCCCCATCTTTCCACAATTCCAGCATTGTGGCCTTCTGCCATTTCTGGATTTAGATCTGCCTTTCCCCTTTGACTTGGATCTTGATCTGCCTTTCTTGCTCTTCTCTTTCTACCTTCCCCTACTCTCAAAACTTAAAGCGTTCCTAGATGCCTCTTCTGTGCTTTTCCTGCGTATTTCCTCATTCAAGATAACACTAACAACATCCTCTACTTTCAAAATATTTGATGTAGATGCAGTATTACTTACTGCCATTACTAAGCCATGCCAGCTTTCAGGCAAAGAACATAATATTAAAAGAGCTTTTATTTCATCATTAAACACTATATTGATAGAACTTAACTGATTCACAATTCCATTGAAATCATTCAGATGAGTAGAAATAGATCCACCTTCATTCATATGCAAATTAAATAACTGCTTCATAAGATATACCTTATTAGAAGCTGAGGGTTTTTCATACAAATTTGCTAACGTAGTCATCAACTCTATCGTAGACTTTGCCTGTGATAGATTGGATATCACAGTGGATGCTAGACTCAGTCTTATAGACCCCAGAGCCTTTCTGTCAAGAACTTCCCATTCTTCATCCTCCATGTCTTTGGGCTTCTTTGCAACCCCACCTAACGGTAAGTAGAGATCTTTTTGATACAGATAATCCTCTATCTGCATTCTCCAGTGTTGGTAATTTTTGCCATTGAACTTTTCCATTCTCAATTTACTTTCATTTGCCATTGCTTCTCCCACTCAAATAGAAATCCCTGCAGAAACCCCTGTGAGAACCTGTAATCAATACACACTACACAGATCTGAACCACCTGTTAGTGCACCTGAGCTTTGATACCAATTGTTGGATATCAAGCTCTGAACCTACAACTAAGGCTCTAATACCACTTGTTGGATATCAAGCTCTGAACCTGCAACCAAGGCTCTGATACCACTTGTTGGGGATTGACCAACAATAGATTACAATTGTGAAAGCAATAAACACGGAAATAAATCAGATTGACAAGTAATTAGAATGAGATAATAGCAAGAATAAGAGATACAAGAAACCACCCTAAAAACTTGTATTAACAAACTCTTTACAAAAGGAATACAATTGAAGAAACTTCTTTCTTCCACACCTCTCCTAGATGTATAGATCTCTCACTAGATCTCTATTCCTTAAGAGCTATCTCTCTCAAGAACAATCAACTCCAAAAAACCTGGATTGATTCAATTCTGTACTGTTCTTCACATACAATGAATTACCACAATAATTCACAATAACTAATACTATTACCATAATAAGCTAGGAAGATCTAATTCTACATATAGAATTAGGAGACTTGAGCATGCACTTCCAACAAGCAGTTAAGCCACTTAAATAAGGGCTCTAAAAATAGTATTGCCAATAATAGAGACGCGAGCTTGAGACTACAACTCAAACTCATCATGCAAACACTCGCTTCTGTCCACGAAAATAGCTTTCTAGACACGTAGGTAACCGACATCGGTTCCTGCTGCTTGTCTGTGACCGTCGTCGGCCAACCCTCTGCCGACGTCGGCGTCTCTGCAATTGCTCCTAACTGACGTCAGTCGCTCTTGATCGATGTCGGTGTCTGTGTAGACCCAAAACTGATAATGTATGCTCTTGGTGAAGTTTTTATCTCCACACCCTAACATTGGCAAGCTTTGAGAGTATTATACATTTCTCCCTTGTTACAAATTTGTTTTGCATAGTGTTAGTCTATTATGTTGTCTAGAACACATTGTATTCATTTTATATTTAATTGACAAATGAAGTCTATTCATGGTTTCCATTCTCTTTTTATTATTAAAGTACAATTCTCTATTTTACATACTCAGTTGATTGGTAATCTAATGTATTCATCTTTATGGTAGTCATTTAGAAGTGTATATCTAGATTTTAAAATCCCTTCTTTGAAATTTGGGAATAAGGTGTTGATAGCCTTTTTAAGGGTAGTCCTTAACTCATAGATTTAATTAGAAGGGGTTCTTAAAAGATATCAATTATGCATGATTTCATCTCATTTGTTTATGATCTATTGTACATTTGCTCATAAAGATGACATAACCGTTTAGTTGAATTTCTTTGTGATCATTTTTTAACCCTCTACTTTCATTTTTAAGGACTGATAATCTTGTCCTACCCTATTTTACCTTGCATATAACATGCCCTTCACATATCTAAAGTGTTATTTTCCCACATATGCATATATATTATATACTTAGCATATGGTTTTTTTTTACGTGTTAAATATTAGCATTGTAATCTCTTATTTAGTCCTGTGTTATTGAACATGATTAATAATGAAAGTTGAAATCACATTCATATATGTCTTTACTAGCTTGTGTCTAACTTATAACATTTGATCATTTTGTGTGACAACCCTTCTTAGGTAGAATGAGTAGGTATGGTTATGTTTTGGTTATATTTGTATTCCCTTATGCCAATAATCCCCATGGAGATTGAATTGTTAAATCTCTCCATGTGAGTGAGCTACCCCATAAGTCCTCTCACCTTGGTTTAGGTAGAGCCAAAAGAACTAGGGAGTTAACCATACCCTTTGTAGGTGCCTCCTAATCATTTTATCTATTTGGTCCTTTCCTTATGTTTAACTCTTCCTCAGCTACAATGACATTTTAGTGGGTTTTTCATCTTTTCTTACCATTTCTTTCAAAGTGTACAAGGTTGAGTGAAAGGGGTGTAAAACTAAGAACCAACATCTTTCTGGCACCATTGCTAGGGATTAAATTGAAGTCCTGGTCACTTGTGTTGTTAGGGACTCTTGCAGAAGGCTATGAGTATTTTGCCTGTTAAGTTCTCTATTTTTACTACATTGATCTAACTATATTTTATTCATCTATGACCCACCCATTTTTTGGCACCATGACTCTACTAGGGATGTTCACCCCTATATTGTATGAAGTTTTACAACATTCTTGGAATTATCTCCAGTATTTTAAAGTTTTTCATTCTATCAGTTGCTATTAGTAGTGCTATTTATTTTGGTCTAGAAGTTTTAGATTCTATTAGTGACTCCATTACATTTAAATTTTAAATATCAATGACTATTATATGTACTATTATTTGTCTTGAAGATTTTTTATTTATATATACAAATTTGGAGGGTACTAAGTCTTGTTTTAAGAAATATCCATCTAAAGAGATTGTCCTTAAATTAAAAGGTCCATGTAGAAGGAAACAAGTTTGGAAGCCTATTGTAGGCCAAATATCAAGCAATAAAGTAAGAACTAAATAGTTTGTCCCTCATTTCATTTAACCCCTTTTCTCAAATATCCCTTTGGTTGAAAGATATCAAAGTGATTTAGAGAAATCTGAGCTTCCTTCAAGTCAAGCTCCTTCTCCATGAAGAAGTCTTTCTCTTCTTACAAGGCCTTTTATGCATTATTTTATTTTTCCTCCTTCAAGCCTCCTCATAGTATTCATTCAGAGCTATCCCCTAGTTCATATTCATCTTCAGATTAAAAAATGGGAGACCATGATATGAGAAGAAGGAGGTTTAATGTAGGTAGTGATAATGAAGAAAAAGATCAAGATTTGGCTAATAGACATAGACCATTTGTGATCCCAAGATTTAGAACTATCAAATTTTATGGTATGTCTGGTTTCCATAATGAAGTTCCCATTAAAGTTAAAAATATATTTCCTAAATTTCAAGGGAACAATGTAGTGTCTAGGGAACAACATTTAAAATCCTTCTTAAATGTTATTGAAGACTATGAAATTGATCTATAAGATGTGTGCATAAAGCTCTTTGTGAACACAGTTGGGGAAAAGGCCTGAGAGTGGTTCAAATCCTTCCCTGATGGGTCTATAGACACATGTAATTCTATGATTGATGCATTTAAGATGTATTTTGGTGATAGTATTGATCCCAAATTCTTGTTTGCCAAATTTTAACACATCAATAAAAATCCTAATGAGTGTGTTAAGGATTTTAATTCTAGATTCAACAAGGTATTTAGAAGCCTACCAAAGGACATAAGACCTAGTGGTACTACTTATTTGATCAAGTATTGTGATGCATTTGACAAAAGGCAACCTATTACCTTAGAGACAAAGCTCCCACAAATCTAAGGATGGATTTTAATTTGGCTATCCAAATAGAGAATAACATCAAAGCTATGGGTAAGCCTTTGAACAAGAGGGTTAATGTCAATTTGGTGAACCCAAAAAAGTCTCAAGCCTCCAATAAGAATGTAGACCTAGAGGAGACTATGAAAAATCTAGATACTACTATGAAAGAAATTTATTACAAGTTGGCCCTAGTAGAAAAGGGGTTGTCTCAGGTTTTTTTTAACCATGATGATAGGAGGGATCACAAGAGAGAAGAAAGAAATCATCCTAGAGACTAGGGTCAAGATCAACCAACTTTATAAGGAAGGAATAATGATAAGGGAAAGGGGCTTGTGAGAGATGACAAGCATGAGAGAAACTAGAATTAGGGAAGTGGAAGGGAAGTACCAGATCTTTTAGATGTAAAGGTCAATATAGTTGATTGTGATATCAACTGGTGTGATGAGTGCTTCCTTCCTCATCCTCTATGTAGTGCAACTAATAGTGATGGTCAAGGTTCAAAATATATTGAATCTACATCTAATGAAGATGACATCTATATTATTGAATTTTAAGAGATGGAAAGTTACACCTTCTAAAATGAAGTTGTGAGTGCCTCAACTTTTCTTAATTGTGAAGACACTCTAGCCTGTGAGCACTTACTTTCCAAATTAGTGAACCAAATGTGATGGTTGTCTCTCCTTTTATATATATTATGAGAAATACTACTTCTCAAGAATTGTAGAGAGTATGTGATAATGTAAGAGTCCCAACTCCATATTTCATCTATAAAATAAATATGATGCATGAATATGAATTTCCTATTCATGATTTTAAGTTTTTGAGATCAATGATGAAAGAAAAATATGGAGATTTACCTCCATTAGTTGAGGAACAGTAATTGATGATCCATGTAGCAATTTCCCAAGATAATAATGAGTATAATTTCATAAGTAAAGATAGAAATGTTCCTCCAAAGGATAAAAACTTTGCTAATCCTAAAGCAAAGGCAAAAGAAAAAGAGAAAAAAGGGAATAAGGAGCTCCTAAATTCAACCAAGCCTAGTCCTACACCTTACAATCTAAGACAAAAGGTACCCAAGCCAAGAATAGAACCCTCTTTTTATCTAGTGTTCCCAAAAGGGATAAACCCAAAAATCCTCCCCTGAAGAGTGAAGTTAAAAATGGTGGTTTTCCTACTTCTCTCCCCCTAAATCTTAAGGGGCGTATCCCAAATGAAAATGTCACTAGTCTACTTGCTAACACTCCTTTGCCTAAATATAATATCAGTGACATGGCCCATGTATTAATTTAACTAAAGGTCATAGTGACCTTTATGGAATTGCTCTAAATTCTAGATTATAGGAGAAGAGCCTTTGATTATTTTGGATTCACTGAGAAAATTACTACTAATGAGATTGTTGAAGCTGAACCTTCTCCCACTTCCCCTATGGAAAGTGAGATCACCTCAAAACCCCCTAAACATCACTTAGAGGTGTATTAAGGAACAACATTGGTAGAGAGTCAGCTAGATGTCAACCCATTCTATACCACCCTACTAATTAATGGTTTAATTATCCATAACTGCATGTTTGACTCCAAGGTGTCTTATAATATTATGCCATTAGTTGTGCTGAATGAAATTTGTATAAGAATAAATTCAACATATGGATAATGCCTCACCATGGATTCCAAATAAGTAATTATTATTAGCATGGTTAAAGGACTGGTTGTACAGCTCACACAATACCTTGGTAAATTCTTGAGCATGAATGTTATTATTGTAGATTGTCTATTAAAGTGGGGTATGTTGCTATCTAGAAAATGGGCTACCAATATTAGGGGTAGTGTTTAGATAGACTTATCCTATTCCACTATACCCCTAGATGGGAAGATGGTTTACCTAAATTAGGAGCCATAAATGCTTCATGTCTTGGATGATCCCAAATATTAGTTGAATGAAGTGTTATATGTGGATACAAACATCAAAATTTTTTTGGGGAGTGTTGAGTATGAGGAACTGCCCCTAAATTTGGTAATATGGATGAAGACTCCATTTGGACTATGCATTTTAATGGAGCATGTTCAAGCATTGGGAATGGAGTAGGGGTTGTCTTCTCTACCCCTAATGACCAAGCTTATAGATGTTCCTTCCAATTATCCTTTGAGTGCATGAATAATATTAAAAAATATGAAGCACTCCTGATTGGCTTCTAGATCACCCATGAATATGGACTCAAAAAGTTAGTGGTTAAGGGTGATTTAGAATTAGTGGTGAAATATGACCAAGCTATTTACACCATGAAATAGAATAGGATGAAGTAGTACCAAAATGCTATATGGTATTTATTGGAATGGTTTTATGCTTTCAATATGGAGTATCATGTTTGAGATCTTAATCATGTGGCAAAAATTCTTGTAAAGAGGGATGCAAAGTTTAAAGTTGAAAATAAAAATCCCTCATGTGAATATGAGTTTGAGGTGCTAGTAAGGCAAACTATATAGAATAATATTGATCATTGGCAAGTCTTTGATGATGATGATCAAATAAAATGGTTTCTATGTTGTATAGATGAGTTTGAAAGAACCATTACATATCTAGACTCCATGGTACATGTATGTGATGGAAACAAATTATATAGTTGAAGACTAATACTATCCCTAGAGGATTGGTTAGTCTTGAAGCATCCTTTGATGGAGCTGACAGAGTCAAATCTAGAAATATTTATATATCAAAGGATGTAACTGAGATTAACATTGGGACTAAGGAAAATCCAAAGAAAATATGGCTTAATAGTCACCTAAGCAAGAATGAGAAGGATGCATTTATCAATATTCTAATTAAGTACCAGGACTATTTAGCATGGTCATATTTAGAGCTGAAGGCCTATACGGGGACTTATTTTAGCATGTTATCCCCCTTGAGCCTAGTACAAAACCATTTTGCTAAAAATAGTGGCATATCAATCCCATCTTGGACACCAAGATGCAAGAGGAACTGAAGAAGTTAAGGGATGGTGGGATCATTCAACTTATCAGGTATTAATCATGGGTGGCCAATCTAGTCCCTATAAGGAATAAAAATGGAGACATCTAGCTTTGTGTTGATTTTCATAATTTAAACAAGGCTTCACTAAAATATAATTATCCATTGCCTAATAAGGACAACATGATTCAAGATGTTACTAGTTTTGAACTATTGTCAACTTTGGATGGATTTTTTGGCTACAACTAAGTAGTAGTGAAGGAGTTTGAAAAGTCTAAGACTACTTTCACTACCCCATGGGGCACCTATGTGTATGTTCAAATGATTTTTGGCTTAATGAATGTAGGTGTCACTTTCTAGAGAGTAATGGATGTAGCCTTCATTAGGTTAATCAACTAGTTTATTATGATATATTAAGATGATGTTATAATATACTCCAAGAAAATGGATGATGAATTAGGTCACTTAGAACAAATGCTTATCAGATGCAGGGAGTTTGGAATTTCCCTTAATCCTAAGAAGTGCCACTTTGGATTATAGAAGGTAAAGATAACTAGGCACATTATGTCTAAACAAGGTGTAATGATATATCCTAAAAGGGTAGACTCTATTGATAAGGTACCCATCCCACAAATCAAGAAAGGTATTCAATCTTTCTTTAGCCAGATTAATTTTGTTTGAAGGTTTGTTTCCAATTTTGTAGAGATTACTCTACCCATTAATTCAAAGTAAAAAATTGATCAAACTATAAGGTGGGAGGAAAATGCTATCAAATCATTCCAAGACATCAAGGTGGCTTTGAAAACTACCCTAGAGCTTACTAGTCTTAACTATAGAAAATATTTATAGATCTTTTCATTTGCCTTTGAGTGTACTTTTGTTGCAGTGCTACTACAAAAGAATGATGAAGGTCATGAACAACCAATTACCTTTTTTAGAAAGGCATTATAAGGATCTGAGCTAAAATATACCATAATGGAAAAATAATATTTTCTCTCTTAAAGGCTATCAAATAGTTTAGATCCTATATTCTAAGTTCAAAGATCATGTCCTATGTTCCTCACAATATGGTGAAGGACATACTAACTCAGAATGAGACTACTAACAAAAGATGCTAATGGGTTGATAAAATTCAAGAATATGATCTAGAGATATAAACTACTAAGTTGGTCAAAGGCATGGGTCTCTCCAAGATGATGATTGAGGCCAACTTCTAGGCTGTCGAGGTAAATAATGTAGAAAGGGTTATTGATAGACCTGAATCTAAATACAACCAATATCCATGGTATAAAGTATAGTTTATTATTTGAGGACCTTGAATTATCCTCCCCACTTAGACAAAAATCAAAAGAGGACCTTGAAGTTAGTATCCCAAAAGTATATTTTATTATAAGATGATATGGCTTGGAGGAACCTAGATGGTGTCCTCTTGAGGTGCTTAGTGGAACATGAGATTACCAAATTGGTTAAAAAGTTCCATAGTGGTGTGTGTGGTGGTCACTTTGCTCCCAAAGTCACTACACACAAGATTATAAGGGCCAATTATTGGTGGCCCTCTTTGTTTAAACATGTTGTTGCTATGGTAAGGAGATGTGAAGAGTGTCAATAATTTATTGGGAGAATGAAAGCATTTGGATCAATTCCCCTACAACTAGTTTTTATTGAGGGACCTTTCAAGTAGTGGGGAATAGAATTCATGGATGAAATATTAGATTCCTCAAGTGCTAATCACAAGTGTATCTTAGTGGCCACTAATTACTTCCTAAAATGGGTTGAAGCAATCCCCACCAAAAAAGCAACCCACCATTTAGTCATTAATTTCCTTTTAAATAATGTGATTTATCAATTTGGGGTGGTGGTTAAAATTATATGTGACAATGCCATGTGATTTAGAGCAAAAAAATTAATTGCATTGTGTGAATAGTATAATATTGACTAGAAAATTCATCCAATCATAATATACAAGGAAATGGGCAAGCTGAGTCCAATAACAAAAAAATATTGAAGATTATTAAACAGACTCTAGATGCCAACAAAAGGAAATGGGGTAAGTAGTTGAAGTCTACTATTTGGGTTGATAGGTTGACTCCTAAGAGGTATACTAGAAAAAGCCCCTTTGAGATTGTTTATAGAACTCAAGCTATTTTACCCCTTAACCTTTAGTTACCTACTTACCAATTCATGCAATAGATAGCTGAGGATGAAAAAGAAATAGACCATTATAAGAAAAGGATCAACCAGATCATAGAGCTTGATGAATCTCATAGACAAACTCATGAAAAGCATTTAATGTTTAATGAGAGACTCAAAAATATTTTTGACAAGGTCACCTTGAGATATTTTCAAATTGGTGATCTAGTCCTACTCTAGGATAACAAACATGAAGATAAGGGAAAACATGGTAAATTTTATTCCCTATGGATGGGTCCTTACACTATTGATTATCAAATAGGGAACCAAACATTTTATCTTAGAGATATTGATGGTGAAATCTTAGAACTACCATTTAATGATAAGCACGTCAAGCACTTTTTTGGATTAAGTCCATGCCAGCTTATGTAAATATGTACATGTTTTATAGTCCCTTTGTGTTTTATTGCCTTGTTTAGGGATTGTGGTTGTATAGTTTGTGTTTTCTCCTTTTTTTTCTAGTTGTCTTCAAATTCCTTATTATATCTTTGTTCACCCATGGTGTGTTTTTCTTTTCTTTATTTTAATTTTTTTGACTCTATAGCCTAATAGATAGGCATCTAGTCTAATTTTCTCTTTGTACCCATTAGGGGCACACATCCCTAAGCAAGAGTCAATTTTGGAGCCCAAATCCACACTAAGTAATTTTTACCCTTGTTTGTAAAAATTCCTAATCCTATACTAGGTTGAGTATCAATGTTTAAGTCATTAGCCCCAGTTCTATCTCTATGTTGTCCTTTGGGAAGTCAAGCTCATGCTTATAATTTGCCAAGTCTTTTGTATTATTTTTCCCTAGTGAAAATGTTGTTTATCTTAGACTTTTAGGGATTTTTTCATGAACACAATGCCTAATAGAAATATGTCTTCAGGATTTTTATCCCAGATAAAAGGTTCAAAGACTTATTTTTGTCAGACATTTTATCCACTTCAAAAGTTACAAAGGAATTCCATACCTTGCCTTTTTGGTCTTAAGTGTTTTTGGGTCATTTATTTTGATCTTCTTGTTTGTGGCAAAAAGTTTGAAGGGCACTTGACCTTTAGGCATTTACCACATAAAAGGCCTAAAGAAATTGAAGGGTCATTTTTCCCTTGCAAAAGCTTTGAAAGATCATTTCCTTTGGGCATTTTACCTTTGAAAAATTCCTGAAGGACACTTTTGAATGGTCATTTTACCTCTACAAAATGTATGAAGGATTATTTCCTTTGGACATTTTTCCCTTTCAAAATTCCTAAAGGGTATCTACCCAAAGGTTCAAAGGGCACTTTCTAAAGATGGAGGATATTTTCAATAGTTTCAAAGGAATTGTAAGGTTCAACCAAAGGTTTCATGGTGGGAAGATTCACTAGGAAAAGATATAAATATATCCAAGTCTCCTTTCATACATTGATTTTATGCTTTATGATTGAAATAAGAAATGTTTTGGTGCCCTAAATGAAATTACCAAATTGTACCATCAATGTGTTTTGGTGACTGAGGTGAGGAATTTACTAATGAGATGAATAAAAGACATGTGGTTATTGTTGATGCTTAGATTTTAACCCTTAAGGATATGCTCAACTCTCTTCATCTAAGTGTCAAAATGGAATCATCTCTCTTGCTATGGGTGAAAATTTTGTTGAGATGAATCTCTAGGTTAGGGCTAGATCCCCTTGATGCACCTCTAAATCTCTCTCTAATATATCAATTGTGCATGAAAAAAATTTAGGAAAAAACTAAGAAAATAAATGGTGATGCACCAATATTTTATATCCTCTCAATTGATTGAAACCACTACTTTAAAGACAAAATACGGTGTTTTATCGCACAAGACTCACAAGTCAAGAACCATTGCTACATCAATATTTCATATGATATATTAGAGAAGGTATATGATTCTTAAGAATGAAATCAATGATCCAAAGAAATATATAGTCATGAATCACTCTTAAGATATCTATACACTTAGAAAAGAATACTAGCAAAAACTTGAAACAATCTCCTTTCTACAAATTGGTATACCATCAAGAGTACAAGCTAGAAAAGACAATCTTTCACTATAATAAAACAACAATGATTCAATCATTACTCAATATTATAGCTTATGAGGGGCAGTCACACTTGTATATCTCTTTAAGAGTTCTTCGAGTACAAATCTAGCCAAATTTTCCCAATAACTAGTAGAGGATCCTAAATAAACCAAAATAATGCATATATATAGCCTTGAGAGGTAGAGCAATCAAAGGAAGTCCAAGGGTCACTTGGACATGTATCATATTGAAAGAATTAGTTACATTTACATGGGAGATAAGTGGATGACCTATGCCATATCATCAAATATATTAGTTATAATGAGTTACAACTGAACCAAAAGCATTAGTTACATTTATTACAACTAAACCAAAGCCTCAATTACATTTTTCCATTTATTATCTCTTATCTTTTCCTTCAGGTTCCCATCGAGCCTTTTCTTTTAAACTCCAAAATATAGTTTTTGTAGTCTAAAATTGATGTTTTTTGGGCTGTCACTCCAAGGATTTTCTTCATAATTTGTCTTTGCCCTTTCATTTCATTTGTATCAGATAGGTTTTTTTGAGAGAATTCATTCTTTTTGAATTTATATTTGGCCATTCGAAATGTTCCTTTGGGTTTCTTGAAGTGGACCTTCGGTTTTGGAATGACCCTTTCGACTTTCTTCAAATGACCCTCTGGCAATTTGAAAAGATCCATTTGAAAAAGTTACAAGTGTCCTTTAGATTTTGGAAATGACCTTCTGAAGGAAAAAAATACCCTTTAGATTTTTTGAAATGGTCTACCTTCCCACATAAATAATCTTTCATACTTTTTGAAAACATCCCTTCGAGAAAGCTGAAATGCCCTTAAGACTTTTTGAAAAGTACCTTTCGGCCTTTGGAAATGACTCTAAAAAAAACTAGAATGCCTTTCAAAAAAGTTACAGGTGATCCTTTTGCTTGAAAATTTCCTTCAAAAAAGTTTCAACATACCCTTTGAAAAATTTGAAAGTGTCCTTTTAGTTTGAAAAGGTCCTTCAAAAAAGTTGCAAGTGTCCTTTGAGAAAGTTGCAAGTGATCCTTTAGCTTGAAAAGGTCCTTCAAAAAAGTTACAAAATACCCTTTGGAAAAGTTGAAAGTGTTCTTTTAGCTTGAAAATGTCCTTAAAAAAAGATGCATGGACAATTTTCTCGACAAAATATACCCTTTGAAAAAGTTTCCTTAGAATTTTTTTTAAAAGAATTCTACCAAATGAAAAGTCCAAAAAATAACAATTTAGGAAAATTGCTTTGGATAATTTGTCCAAAATAATTATGATACTTAAATAAAAACAAAAAATGAAGAATTCTAAAAGAATGGACACTTAGCAAAAGACCAAAACAAACTTTCCAAAATAATAGACTTGTAAATTTATTTTAACTTTGTGAAAGAACACTTCTTCTAAAGAAAAGCTAAGTATTGGACCTAGCCAAAGATATAGACTTAGATGATTTTTGAAAATAGGGGTGCCCAATTTTGGCCTAAAGGGCCAAAATTTGGTCAACAAAATGGTGACTAATAGGGGTAGTATGCTTACTATACTGACCAGACTAGTAGCCTTATCCAACTTAGGGCCAATGGAGTCAATGGATTCTTGAAGATGACTAACAAAGATTATGCCAAAATAAAATATAAGGAAACACACCATATAAAAATAGAAAGACCAAGCAAAGACAATACAAAACAAGACAAGGACAAATTCACACATGTGTATAAGAACTTAAGGAACACAAGGAAAATAGGAAACTATGTACAAAAGAAAAATAAACTTCAGTAACAATGCTTTAGATATATCCCATTGACTGGGATATGTAGCTCATCTCCATCCAACTTTGTGAGTTGGAAAGCATTGTGTTGTTTACACTATGTGATCACATATGGGCCACTCCACAAAGCATCAAAATTTTTGTGCCTTCTAGGTTTAGCCCTATCTTCATCCTATTTTAGGACAATGTCTCCTCTAAAAATCATTGGCATGGAGTTCTTGTCAAAATACTTCTTTGTTTTCTATTGGTGAGTAGTCATGGTGTGCATAGCTTGATCTCTTATCTCCTCAAGCTCCATCAACTCACATAATTTGACTTCCATGTTCTCATTCTCCATAAATTTTAGTTGATATGTGAGGTCTAAATCTGGTAACTCAAGTGAGATAGGAAGTATGGCTTCCCTTCATAGACAAATGTATATGTTAAATTCCTTATTGTTCTCTTTTGGGTGATCCTATCAGCCCAAAGAGCTATCTTCAACTTGGTATGCCAAGTCCTTTGATTCTCCTCCATTGTCTTCTTATGATACTAATTAAGTTCTTGTTTTTGGAATAAACTAGTCCATTCCCCTAGGGATAGTAGTTGGAGGAGGTGATAAGATAGATGCCATATTTCAAAGCCCATTCACTTGTCCTTGTTTCTAATAAGGCCAATGCATTATCTAAAGTGATTGTTGAAGGAGCTCCAAACCTTATTACTATACTTTCAAAGAAGTCCAAGACTAAAATTTCATTGGCCTCCTTAAGATATATAGCCTCCAACCATCTTATAAAATAATTAGTGGCTATCAACACCCACTTATGATTAGCACTAGAAGGAGGATTGATTAGGCCTATGAAATCCAAACCCCATTACATAAAGGGTTTTTCAACCTAGATTGGTTGAATAGGCAAGGCAGTTAGATTTTTTTGCCATAAAAAAGAGCACACTTTTGGCATTTCCTTACCCATGCATGAGTGTCCTTAAATAAGCTAGGCTAAAAGTAACCAACTCTCATAATCTTAGCAGTTATGGTTCTTGGAGCAAAGTGACCACTAACTGGTCCATCATGAAACTCATGTAACACTTTATGAATCTAATACAAATAAATACATCTCAAAAACACACCTAAAAATTCATTTCTAAATAGCACTCCATTAGTAAGTACATAGGGAATAGATTGCAACCTATAATACCTTCTTTTAGCCCTATCTTCATTGTGGACACTCACCAGTTTGAAGGAAATGAATCATGTCTTATGTCTAACTCCTCATGGCTAAAGGTATAGCTAGTGGATGGTTATCATGGAGTGCCAAAATAACCTCCCTTTTCTCTTTCAGGTCTAAATCAAGATGCTCACACAGTCTTTTTCCCTTCACTAGCTTGGTTGTTTTGATCTCCACATCATATTCCATCACTTTGGTGATCTGACTTGCCCTTTTTTCATTCAAATATCTCTTCAATAAAAAGTCTTTCACACTAGGATGAGGCACAAAAATGTGAATCTTATTATTAGAAAACATATGCCTAAATTTCCTTAAACTCCTTATGACTAAAAGCACTTGTTTCTCAACATATGTGTACCTTATCTCATAGCCTTCCAAACCTTGACTAAAGAAGGTAATAGGCTATTCAAAATTTTCATCGTTAGCTTGAGTAAGCATTGAAGAGATTACCTATTAATTCCCAAAAGTGTACAAATTGAAGTCCTTGGAGAAGTTTGGACTTGCAAGAATAGGAGCTTGGGCAATGACTTGCTTGATCTCCTTAAAACTTTCTTTCCTCCTTCCTATCCAAGTGAATGTCTCACCATGGAGGTCAAGGGATTGAAAAAGTTAATAAAATCAAGGATAAACCTCCTAATGAAATTTATCTTTCCAAAGAAACTTTTTAAACCTTTCTTGTGCTTAGGCAAAGATAATGCCAAGATGGCACTTACCCTTTTAGGATCAATACACAAACCTTTCTTAGAAATAATGTGGCCTAAGAGTTTACCTTCATGAACAAACAAACACACTTATTTGGGTTTAGAGAGATCCCAAACTCTCTAAACCTCTCAAAAATCTGTCTTATGTGATTCAAATGATCTTTTGCTTCCTTGGAAAAAATGTCACATCATCAAGATATACTAATATAAGGTCATTGATTAATCCTTGAAAAGCAATATCCATTACACGTTGAAAAGTAGCTCCAAAATTTTACAATCCAAATGGCATATTCCTATAGTCATATGTGCCCAATTTAGTGGTGAACCTTATTTTGTATTAGTCACTTTCTTTCACCAAAATGTGATTGTAAACAGAATAACCGTCTAGGAGGGAAAACCTTTCACTACTTGTCACCACTTGTAGAATTTGGTCCATGGAAGGGAGGGGATAATGATCTCTCAAAGATACTCTATTCAAGTCCCTAAAGTCCACACATAACTTGATTTCCTAGTTTTTATTTCTAACAGGGACTAAGTTGGCCAGCCAAGAAGAATGCTTGATGGGAAAGATGATTTTGGACTCAATCAATTTGGTGAGTTCTTTCCTCATGAGAGGCTCAATCTTGGGATTGATTAGCCTTTGTCTCTACTTTATGGGTTTGTAATTTTCATATAGCTCTATGGTGTGTTGAGCCAAGATTGGGTCAAAACCCTTCAAATTACTATAATCCCATGCAAAAATATCACTAATCTCCTTGCATAGTTCAATGAAATCATGCCTCTCTTAACTAGTGCATACCTTCCCAAGTGAAAGTAGCTTATGTTTAAAGATTTCTTCCCTTTCATAATTATCTTACTTAGTGGACATACCGACCTTTTCCCTCTTGATTTGGTTATCCTCATTGAAAATTCTCTCAAGAGTCACTAAGTGTTTAGGAAGCTTGTTAGACTTCAATTGGACAATCTACCCTCCATATTGTTGTTGCAGTTTAGAATAATTATTGAAAGAAAAATCAACCTATTATTTTAGAAAAAGTGATATTTTTTGGTCACTATCAAAGACCTTCCAATTGGTGACATTATCTGGTATGGATGGTCTCACAATCACCTTTAGATGGGGCTAGCTTTTATCTTCCTTTATGCCCTTTGGAACATCAAATTGAGCACTAATAGATGCCAACCTATCAGCATGCTTATTATCTTCCCTTGGAATAGATATGATGTTAAAGCCATGAAATATTCTACAAGGTCCCAAAATCTATGCTTATAGGATTTGAGCAAGGATTTCTTGGTCAAATTCTGCCCTCTAACTTGTTTTACAATAAGCTCACTATCACCAAACACTTACAATTCTTTGACACCTCTTTTCCTTGCCTATTAAAGGCCATGGATAAGAGCCTCATACTCTATCACATTACAAGTCCATGAGAATTTAAATTTTAAGGATATAAAATGCCTTTTCTTTGAAGGTGAAACCAACATAGCTCCAACACCTACCCATAATCCCCACTAATCTAGGAATAAATAAGAAACTCCCTCAAGGGAAGATGACAGAGATTGGTCAATATGAAGCTCCTCTTCATCAATGATAGCATATTTAACATTTTTCACCTTAGGTGAATATGGTTTCAAGTGATTCTTATGAATAGGTTATGCTTCAATCTTTACCTTAGTGCCATATTTTGTTCTAAACACCATGTAGGACTAATTGGCTTCCAAATATCCACCTATCTTTGATGTAGAGTCCCTTGACAAGAAAAGAGAAAAATAGGGAGGTAAATCTACTACTAAAAAATCATGAGGAATTGAAAAAGTGGGAAAGTCATGAAGGTTAAAATTCTAACCTTTCACTATCCCCAAGGTCTTGGCTAGTGATCTGTCTAATTGTAAAAACTCCTTTAGTCATTGGATCATACTTGAGCCCTAGCTTATTTGTTATATATTTGGGCATAATTGATGTGCTCACTCCACTATCTATGATGAAATTATGAACCAAAAAATCACTAATAATTAGAGATAGGTAAAAAGGGGGAGTCTTCTTGTCTTTATTCACTTGACCATCTATGGATTGAGTTCCATTGACCAAAACCACATTGTCATTTCTAGATGGGCCAGCCTGTTTGCCTAATCCATGTAATTCTTTTTGAAGTATATCTTTCCACCCTAGTAATGTTAGAGAATACCATAATGAAATATTCATATGAAGCTTCTTCATATTGTCCACCAGATTGATAGAAGGATTAATCACTTTGGGGTTCTCTTTATGAATGTTGGCACTCTATGACGTAGCATATATAGGTAGAGTTGTAGTAGCTAGCCTAAAATCTGGAATCCTCTAATTTTATTATAGTTTAGGATCTATTTTAGACCCAATTACCATAATAAATGATGTAGGAGTCATAATATGCCCTTTATTATCTCCTTGAGCTTCATCGATAGCTCTCCTTTTGGACCTATTATTAGAGGCAACACTAGTATTCTGATTGCTTGTATTCCTCACATAATTAATGGCACAAAACTCACCCTCCAAATGATTCATGAGAGTGAAATCAGACTAAACCTATTTTTTTTACATGCTAAATTACATTGGCATCTCAAAATTTAAAAATTGAGATGTTTGATCACCTTGTTTAGTCATGCCTTGATTTTGCATCTCATTGACATAAGCAACTTGTTCTTGACCATGTTCAAAAGGTGGATAGTTGGGCTGTTCTTGGACCAAATTATTTTGAGTGGGGACAAGGGCCTTAGAGGATGAGGGAGAACTAGGATTATATCTTTGATAAGGCTTGACATGGGTAATTTGGCTTTGTCCTTGATTATTTCCTTAAAAAGAAGGTCTATTTGTTTGTCTAAACTGATTATAGGATTGATATGGCCTATAACCTTGGGATTGTTGCCTTTTGAGAGAAAAAAATTCATTAGTAACACTTTGGAGAATTTTTTTGACTTTGTGTATTTCATTGGTAGGGGAAACGGTAGATTTTTCTTGACCAAGCAAAGGAGCTAAAGTGGGCAATGCACTTTGACTAGGAGAATGCAAATAAGGGAATAGTGGCATTGGAGGTCTAGGAGCTATCTTTCCCACTTGGACAAGACAATTCTTAGCATTTATGGCTATTTCATAGGTAACAAGAAATGTGTTTCCACCCATGGATTGAATCATCATAATAGTGTCACTATTCAATGCTTTCAAGTAGTAAAAAAATGCATAGTTTGCAGTTGGGCTCACAAGAATTGGGATTTTACCCCAAGTTTTTTAGAACATAGTATTAAAATACTACATGAATTCATGTGGTGCCCTCTTTATTATGGTCAACTGCTCAGTTAGAGATAGGTGATCACTTTTTTTCCCAAACCTATTAGTCATTAGGGTCCCCAATTCATCTTATGAACCAATAAAATTTACAAGTAGGGTCCCATACCAATCCAAAAATTTTCTTTTAAAAGACAAGGCCAAAAAGTTAATAGCTACTTTTATTGGGTGATATTATGGATATTACAAAAGTTTTCTATATTCTAAATGTGCTCAATGGCAGCAATAGGACCATGTTTAATAAAATATGGGACACCTTTGAGGGTAGCTCCTAGAATCTGATCATATTGGGGAAGATGCAAGGGAGATGCCCAAGTGAAAGGTACAAAAGGTTATCTTTTAGCCATTTTTGAATGATCACTATGGATGTTGGGAATGGAATGTAACACAAACTTAGAAGTTTTAAACATAAAATATCTTTTGTAATAATGAGTATTGACAAAACTTAAACCTTTTGGTGGAATATGGAGGTAATTCCACAAACTCGAAGGGTAAACCTTTAGTAGTAGACCTAGTGGTCACCTTTGGCATGGAAAATATGACTAATAATCAACTAAAAAATTTAATTCTTCAATAGATTCACTAGGTATTGAATGTATATGTTTATTTCAACTTCAATAATTACAAGACCATCACCAATCTTGAATAATCTTCTAGGACTTAGACGTACCACTAGGCATGCCAAAAATTATTGATGCCTGAATTTACACCCTTGAGGAGATGATAATATCTCCTCATGTAAGAGGCAAAATGGAATCATCTCTTTTTCTATGGGTGATAATTTCATTGAGATGAATCTCTAAATTAGGGGCTAGGTCCCCTTGATGTAGCTTTAAATATCTCTCTAATCTATCAATTGTGTATAAAAAGACTTTAGGAAAAAAACTAAGAAAACAAATGGTGATGTACCAATATTTGATATCCTCTCGATTGACTAAAACCATTACTTTAAAGACAAAACAAGGGTATTTCTTTGCACAAGACTCACAACTCAAGAACCATTGCTACATCAATATTTCATATGCTATATTTGAGAAGGTATATGATTCTTAATAAGGAAATGAATGATCCAAAGAAAGATACAATCATGAATCACTTCTAAGATATCTCTCCACTTAGAAAAGAATACTAGTAAATACCTACAACAATCTCCTTTCTGCAAATTGGTAGACCATCAAGAGTACAAGCTAGGAAAGACAATATTTCACTAGACTAGACCAATAATGAATCAATCATTACTCAATATTAAAACATATGAGAGGAAATCACACTTGTATATATCTTTAAGAGTTCTTTGAGTACAAATCTATCTAGAGTTTCCCCAATAACCAATTGAGGATCCTAAATAAACCAAAAGAATGCATATATAAAGCATTGAGAGGTAAAGCAATCAAAGGTAGTCCAAGTGTCACTTGGACATGTGTTATCTTGAAAGAATTAGTTACATTTGCATGGAAGAGAAGTGGGTGAGATATGCCATGGTACCAAATAGATTAATTACAATGTGTTACAATTGAACCAAATCCTTAATTACATTTTTCCATTTGTTATCTCTTATATTTGCCTTCAGGTTCCCACTAAGCATTTTATTTTAATCTCTAATGACTAGTTTTTGTAGTCTAAAATTGATGTTTTTAAAGCCATCACTCCTTCAAGAATTTTATTTAGATTTTTTCTCTCGACCCTTTTGTTTCCTTTGTATCAAACAAGGTTTTTGAAAGAATTCATTCCTTTGGACTTTTTGTTTGGGCCTTTGAAGTGTTCCTTTGGGTTTCTTGAAGTGGACCTTTAGATTTAGAATGACCCTTTTGTATTTCTTTAAATGACCCTTTGAAAATTTAAAATGACCCCTTTAAAAAATTTATAAGTGTCCTTTAGCTTTTGAAAATGACCTTCTGAAGGGAAAAAATACCCTTCAGATTTTTTGAAATGGTCCACCTTCTGAAAAAAATAATATTTTGGACTTTTTTAAGACATCCCTTTGAGAAATATGAAATGCCCTATGAACTTTCTAAAAAGTACATTTTGGCTTTTGGAAATGACTCTCAAAAAAATTGGAATTCCCTTCAAAAAAGTTACAAGTGATCCTTTTTCTTGAAAAGGTCCTTCAAAAAAGTTGTAAGTGTCCTTCAGAAAGTTACAAGTGATCCTTTAGCTTGAAAATATCCTTTGGAAAAGTTGCAACATACCCTTCAAAAAATTTGAAAGTGTCCTTTTAGCTTGAAAAGGTCCTTCAAAAAAGTTGCATGGATAATTTTCCTAATAAAAGATACCCTTCAAAAAAGCTGAAACATACCATTTGAAAAAGTTGCCTCGAATAATTTTTCTAAAAGAATTTCATTGAATGAAAAGTCCAAAAAATAACACTTCAGGAAAATTGCTTTGGATAATTTATCTAATTTTTTTTTTATACTTAAACAAAAACCCAAAAACAAGACTTCCAAAAGAATGGATGCTTTGCAAAAGACTAAAACAAACTTTTCAAAAGAATAGACTTGTAAATTTTCTGTAGCTTTGTCAAAGAACACTTCTTTCAAAGAAAATATAAGTACTAGACCTAGCTAAAGATATAGACTTAGATGATTTTTGCAAACAGGGGTGCCCGATTTTGGCCTAAAGGGCCAAAATTTGGTCAAAAGTTATCTCAAGGGACACCTAAGGCTATTTTTGAGGATTGAAAGGATTTTTTACCATTCCCCATATCAATAATAATGGTGAAAGGGTAGAGAATTGGTTGAGAGTTTGAGCTGACATCAAAGTTGGACATGTGGTAGGTCCTCAGGGTTTTACAATCTCTAGGCCCTTTTTGAAGATTACCTCACCTACCTTTTGGTGGGAAAGGTGTAAAAAGTCCCTAAAAGCCCAAAAATCCTAAAATTAAAAAAGTTTTATTATATTGATCCATGTGTTGTAAAGAGGATTACCCAGTAGAAAAGAAACATTTGCACCTTCTCTCTCCTTTTTTGAAAAGGAGCTTAAATGACTAAAAATGGTAGTTGGTAATTAGCCATTATGCTTCTAAACATTAATGGAAACCATAATTTCAAAATGAAAAAGATTATAACTAAGTTATTTTCTTTTGTTCATGATTACCTTTTGCATTCAGAGCTTCTAGTTGCATTTTCAAGCCATTTATGTACCTTAGCTATGTGTACTATGGAAGAGTGATCATGGCAAATTCTTTGAAGATTTTTAGCTTCAATTGCATACAACCCTTTGGATTATTAGTAAGTGTTATTTTAGTTCCTTATGTTGTGTTCTTTGGAGGGAGTTTAAAGGTATATCAAGGGTAATTTGGGTGAAGAATTTGTTCAAATTTAAAGTATTGCAGTAGAGAGTTAGGGGAAAATGGCAACATCTTCAACATCTATGAAGAGCAACATTATCTCTATTTTGAATGGAATCAAAGACATAGATATTGAAGGGTTAGAATTTGTAGCCTTATTAAATTTATTACAACAACCCAACCCTCTTCCAATAGTTTTCAATCTTGGAATGAGTTATATCACCCTTATGGTGGCATTCCCCTTAGCTGCCCGATACTCATAATTAGTGATTACATGTGCTCAAGTATATCAACCTGATATTATAATTGTCATCGATGATAGCTAATCAATTTTATGCTATTTCACTCTTTTGGCTCTCAACACCATTCTTAAAACTCCTCCTTAGATCGAAAGTATCAAACTTTCCCTAGAGGAATGCCAAGAATATGTAAACAAGAATGACAAAACAATATTGGATATTATCAACTCTTTCTAGCTAGTTAAGAAAAGGCAAAAGGTCTCAAGAATGTCTAAGAGTTTAGAACTAGAAAAATTCAAGGAATTGCCCCAGTATGTGATTTATATGGTGGTCAAAGTTTATGGAATGCCCATCATAGAAAAATTTGAGCCTTGGATGTTCATAATCTTAATATGCATGTTGGAGAAATAGAAGAAGCTAGACTGGGTCACCATTCTAAGTGATAACCTACATAGGTAGATGATGAAAATTTAGGATGTAATCTATTTAAATGAGGCATTAATAGGTACATTTTACATGTCTTCCTACCTAATGTATAATTTGGTACATAATTAGACATTCCAAGGGCTCACCAAGAATCCTAATGGGATGAGAATATATGAGATTTATCCAAAAATTACTTTAGATAGCTTCAATAAGAATCTATAAAAAGTTTACAATTGTTTCTTTAATACTATGATGGGTCTCTTATTTCCTATAAGGAGCCTCAAAAAAATGTCCAAGGTGGCCAGGGACACAATTGATAAGTAAGGCACCTCATACATTCAATTTAGAACATTAACTCATATTATAATAAGAGGCTACTTAGGGTCTCGACATAAGTTTCCAAGATACCTAGATGATAGATTAGCAGTGATGGAGTTGAGCCAATAAATGGTGCCCCTACATGAGATGATAGTGGTGAAAATGATAATAATCCCTACAAGTTTCTAGTAGAGATTAGACACTAATCATGTCATTTTATTGCCAAAGTGAAGGGATTGGAATATGAGATGGGTTAGTATGTGATTGAAAAGATGCCACTCAGGCCAAACCATGATATCAGATGGTTGGTGAACATAGAAACCAATGTAATTCTACATCAATCATATTATGAAGATATCTATTCCAATTGCACTATCGAGGAGGATGTCAGGAAGCTAGATTATATGAGGTTAATAGTGTAAAAAGTCATTTCTTACAATATTACTCCCATCCCCAAGGACATGGAAGATGATAAAAGGACATTGTCTATAGTATATAATCAGTCTAATATTGAATCTCAACCCATCTCACAGGTGAACTTCACTCCTAAAGAAAATGATTCCATTCCATAGAGAGCCATTGTAATCATGAGGATAACCTTCATGTGGTTGAAGGAACATGGGGTTGATCTAAGTGTTTATGATACCCTTACCCTCCAAGAGCTCATACAAGTTTAGGTGTTAAAGGGTTCTATCCTAGAGTATAGTGGTTTTCTCATACATCCACCACCAAAAATGAAGGGCAAAGGGAAGAGCAAGATTGGTGACATTGACTTCACCAAGACAATTGATGTAAACTCCATATCTACATCATGATCTAAGGCAAGATTGTTCTTCTCAAAATTAATGAGTTTAGCTAAAAATTAGAATAATATTTATACTAGGGAGGTTACAATGGCTAGTTCCAACCTAATATCTATTACATTGGAGGGAGACCCAATAATACCAACCATCCCAGTAGCCACCCCAATGGTTAATCTAACTATTGATCCACTTGATCCATCAATATATCAGCTAGTTTTTCCTCCCCCAAATATTTATTTAAGGAAGAGAGGAGGTGAAGAAGAGGTAGAGAAGCCCTATCAAAAAAGAATCAAAAGATATTTGCATCCTTTAGTGGGGATTTTTAAGAAAAGGAAGGAGGCTGTGTTTAATGACCTACCTACTAAGGAACTCCTCATGAAAAAAGAGAGGATAAATCCTCATATGCTCAAATGTTGAGAGATATGAGTGATGATGAAGACTCAGATGAAGATAGGCCCATTTATAAGGTGATAAAGAAGCAACAAACATTCATTTCTCCTTAAGTAAAAATTGGATAGATAATTCCAAGGGAAAGACACCAGACCCCAGTGAAGTTCTCAATGATTGGTTTATTTATAGAAGAGGGTGCCTTAGGAGTATTAGGTAAGGGTAACGAGGAAGAGATTATAGCCTCAAATGATCCTATTTATTTTTAATATGTTGTGTAGGTTATATTTGAGGTGGCCACACAAGTTTAGGCCCTTTAAGAAAGGGAGACAATCTCATTAGATATAGAGACATTTGTTGAAAATGTCATCACCCAATCACTGAGCTAAGGTGATCAAGGTGAAGTTGAAGAATTGAATAAATATAATGAGAGAACTGAGGTGGAGCCAATGTAGGATGGTCAAAGTCACCACTTGTATTGAAGTGGTGGTTGAATAAGGAATATAAGCAAATATAGAGGTATCACAAGTTATCCCTTTCCCTCCAAAGGTGTCAAGTTCAACATTAGAGGAAAAGGCAATTACAAAGGAAAGTGGGGGAGAAAACTTGAAAATGGGTACCCCCACCCATATAGAGGTAAATAAGGAATTAGATTAATCAAATAAAGATGATGAGGAGGGTAATTAAAAAGAATATATTTTAGTTGAAGTACCTTGAGGTCTCCTTCCTCACATCAAGGTCCATGATCCAATCCATAATAAAGGTTCAGAGGCCATGATTGGTGAAGAGTTATTTAAAAGATATAAGGAGGTCACCATAGCCCCATCCATACTTGAAGCTGAAGTAAATAAATAAGGTGAAATAGGTGTTGAACCTTCCAGTCAGTCAGTAGGACAAGGGAGCTCTATTGAAAAGTTTCTCAAGGAGTCTCACCAATTTGGGCCAAATTTTGAAGTTTTGGAGTAGATAGAGCCAATCCTGAAATGGGAACTTGGAGAAAACAAAGGTGGTGAGGAGTTGGAAAGTGATAAAGAGATCAAGGAGTTTGTGTTAAGAACATAACTCATTCTATGGCACTTCTTACATTAAGTACTCTGATGATACCACCTTTTACTATCTTGAGGCCCACATCAATATCCACTACATCAATGGGATTTCAAACTAGATCCCTTCTCTGGGTTGAGGAATAGGTCAAAAAGAAGAAGGAAATTATGATAAAAATTGGGGAGATCAAGGTAATGAAGATCACTTAGGTATATAAGGCCAAACCCCCCAAAAAGGATAAGACACACTCTAGGACCACATTCACTATTACAAGAGAAAGGAATGTGGAGATAGCCATTCCCCCACATGATGCTTTGAAGAAAGATGATCCACTTAAGAGTTACATTATTTATAGATATAATCTAGGGAAGCCATCAAGGAATGAGATGAATCATAACTCACAAGTTTTGGTGAATATTGTGGCTTATCGAATGGACAAAGACACAACTACTATGGAAGAGCTAAAGGCACAAAATTAGGCCATGATCTAGTACTTGCAAAATATACTAAGTGAGCCCAAGGTAGAAACTCCAACTTCCATTATTGCTTCATATCATCCTCTCTTATCAATAGATTCATTTTATTTTGGACAAATTGATGATCTAAAATCCATAAAGAGAACAACATAAAAATGGAAATAAGATTTACACATCAGGGCCGAGGAAATAATCCACTCAGCATTCAAATGCTTAGACAACATAGTGGATAATAAGAGGGATTGTGATTCTTAAATGATTATTTATGAGGGAAACATTAAGAATTGGGAAGGATTTTAATAAAAAAATCATGAGATATGCAAGATGGGTACCAATACTTTGAAAAATGAAAAGACCGTTGCTCCAAATAATCAATAAAGGCCCAGAGAGTATTAATTGGCAATCAAGCAATGACTAGTGATACTCAAATATGGAATCTTAAATTTTAAAGGAGAAGATCAATCCCTCAATATTGTGAAAAAATAATTATATTATATACTTAGGAATATGGTAAGCCTTGATGGAGCAAGTGATTTGGAGGAAGATCTAGTATGCACCACTCTGAAAAACCTCATTGATGCACCACAAGAGTCCTTCGATGTTGATAAAATAAATCAATTGGTGTCAGTTGAGAAATCTTGTGACCATCTTAAGGAGCTCATTGGATGAAAGAATACCATGCTTTACAATATTTCCACTTGGATTAAGGAGTATTGAGTAAAATTGAAATATCAAGCAATCCTAGACTAAGGGAATCTTGCCCCCATGATGGAAGGATATACTAGGTATAAAAAAAAGTTGGTAAAGGATTCCATCATCCAAATAAACTTTGAAACATAACCAAATATTTTCATTTTTTGAGTTGACACCACTTCTTTCTTCCCTTTCCTCCCTCATTTTTTCTTGTTTCCCACTAGGAAACCATTGTACTTGTCCCATTAGTGGCACATCACTGTCAGTTAGTTTTTATGTAATCATGTGGATGAGAAAGGGACATTCATGTTTGTTATGTAAGAGGACAAAGGTTTGTTTTGTCATTTGTGGGATATTATTCCACGTAGATAACTAAAAATATTTTTCCAAAGTGGAGGATCAATATTGCTATCATCATAGGATCATGAGTATATCTAAGGAATCATGTTTGTTACAAGGTTCAACAAACTCTAGGTCTGAAAAGGAATCTTCTAGCTGGATCATCTTTAGGAATATGCTAGGCTTAGCTTAATTGTATAAGTAAAGGGGGTCTATCTCTTTACAAGGTTTGGTTAATTTTTTTGAGTTGAGAGCTACAGCCTCAAAGAATTCTCTTTATGTGATCCTTCTAGTGCCAAATTTGTTTTAGTTGTAAAATAATTAGCAAGCTTTGAGAGCATTATACATGTCTCCCTTGTTACAAAGTTGTTTTGCATAGTGTTAGTCTATTATGTTGTTTATAACACATTGTATTAATTTTATATTCAATTCATAAATGAATTCTATTTATGGTTTCCATTATCTTTATTTTTTTGAAGTACAATTCTCTATTTTACATGCTGAATTGATTGGTAATTTGATATATTCATCTTTATGCTAGTCATTTAGAAGTGTATATCTAGATTGTTAAATCCTTTCTGATTTGAAATTTGGGAACGAGGTGTTGATAGCACTTTTAAGGGTAGTCTTATGCTCATGAATTCAATTAGAAGGGGTTATTGAAGGATATCACTTGTGTATGATTTCATCTCAATTTTTTTGATCTACAGTACATTTGCTAGTAAAGATGAGTCATTTAGTTAAATTTCTTTGTGCTCATTTGTTAACCCTCCACTTTCATTTTTATTGACTGATAATATTTTATTACCCTATTTTACCCTGCATATAACACACCCTTCATTAATATAAAGTTTTATTTACTTGTATATGAATAGATATTGTATACTTAACATGTGGTTGTGTCTTTCATGTTAAAGACTAACATTACAATCTCTTGTTTAGTCCTATGTTGTTAAACATCCTTAAGAATGAAAGTTACAATCACATTCATATCTATATTTACTATCTTGTCTCTGACTTAGAATATTTTCTCATTCTGTGTGATAACCCTTCTCAAGTGGAGTGAGTAGGTTTAGTTATTTTTTGGTTAGATTTCTATTTCCCTTCTACCAATAATCCCCATATAAATTGAATCACTAAATATCTCCATGTGAGTGAGCTACCCCATATGTCCTCTCACCTTGGTTTAGGTAGAGCCAAAAGTAGCAGGGAGTTAACCATACCCTTTATAGGTGCCTATAGTCATTTTATCCATTTGGTCCTTTATTGATGTTTAACCCTTCCCCAACTATAATGAATTTTTAGAAGATTTTATATCTTTTTTTACCATTTATTTCAAAGTGTGCAAGGTTGAGTGAAAGAGGTGTATAATTGTAAACCAACAGCATCCATGTGGTCACATGATCACAAGCCCAACCAAAGGATAAAGGAAATACAAAGGAGTCCATTCCATGGACATATCCCTCTTCCACCACCTGACCACCTAGCCAACACTAAGCAACTTTAACTTCAATAAAACCTAAAGTGTCCATCTTGGGACCCTCTCACTCCAATCCTTCTAAATCAATCCAAGTACTAAAACAACTTCAGCAAATGGTGATAATGATGAGTTTGTATGAACTAATCAATACCTCATCCCATTATCACCAAGCAATGATAAAAGTGTTGTAATGTATAGAGGTTAAGCCAAAAGACACACAACCTTTAGCATCTTTTGTTAGAGCTCTAAGGTTTTCCAACCTTGTTACCTTCAAGGATTAAAAAATACCCTCTATCCATCCAAATGATCTAGACCTTCCTCTCTTTATTACCACCTATATCAACCAAACCTAAATTAAGTAGGTTATGATTGATGGGGGAGATAGTATCAACATTATCTATTTGCATGCCTATAACCAACTCAAATTACTAGATAAAATTATGTCAAAAATCTTAGTGGTGCTCTGATCATTCAATGATAGCATGGCCACAACTCTAGGAACTATTGTCCTTCATATTTTCCACACACTTTTTGAGCTCTTCTACATAGTAAAAGGTGAGTTCCATTACAATGTTTTGATGGGGCACCCTTGGATACATTCCATTGTCTATGTGCCATCCACCATATACTGATGCATCACATTTGAACACAAAGGTTAAGTTGTTACCATACAAGCTGACTTGAGCCCTTTCACATCATAAAATATGATGTATTGACCCAATGATGTTCTTATTCATCCATATAACAAGAATTCATTGATAAAAGATGAAGCTCCATCTCCATCTACCACTGAAGCCTCCACTAGTTCATCTATTCCTTCCACTTAAATCCCCATAATGGACCCTTTGGAATCAACCTTCCAACATCTTTTATTGGGAGAGCATCACCTTCTAACCCTTAACATTTTCCATACTCCCTAGGAGTATGGGAAACTTGACCACCAACCCGATTATGAACCCAATATTAGAACCATTATTCCTTTTAGACCCTTAACTTGTCAAACCAATTTTATATATGGGGGACTTGATAAACCCCTTGACACTTACACCACCAATTTTTCACCTCGACCATTTACCTCCATGTTCTCCTACCTAGATGAACCAAAGTTTGCCTAAACATGCCTTTATAGGTATGATTGGAAGGGATTTGGTCGAAGTTGATATGAATATGGGCCACATGAGTTTCTTCTAATCAAAAATCAAAAACCTCATGAAAAGCATGGCCTTGGTTTCATGCCACCTAAACAATAAACTAACCCACCTCTCATTATCATCATTGATGAGGAAATCCATCCTCACCATATACTCCATAATTAATAGCTAAGGATTCCAACATCATCCCCCCTAACTATTTTTTAATCAACATGATCAGCCTCGAACCCCTGACTTATCAAAAGGATGGGGCGATCGTAACCATTCCTCTAACCCACCCTAAGATGATAGGGGATGACTCCCCTACCATTAATACCATTCAATGTCAGGATGATGATTCCATTCTCACCTATTTTGGTACACCAGATTATTTTATTCACAAATCCATTCCTCCTGAGGCTTTGGCCATATTAAATTAATCCACTAGGGATATCAATTTAGGCACTTTGAATAACCTATGCATTGTCAAAATTGGCCAATCACTAAATTTTGAAGAGTTTTAGGACTTCCCCTCCTTTCAATACTATAACATAGAATTTGCTTGGTATTATAGTGACATTATAAGAATTAACCCCTTAATCACTACCTAAAACATAGTCACCAATCATGATGCTAAGCCTATTAAGTAAAAACTTTGGTGAATGTACCCTTACATAGCCCTTCTCATTAAATAAGATCTTCAATGTCTTTTGTTTATTAATTTCATTCAACCCATTGATTATCTCTAATGGGTCTCAAATGTTGTACCTATCACCAAAACCACAAGGGGACTCCACATTTGTGTAGACTTTCATGACCTTAACCTTGCTTGCTCAAAGGATGACTTTCCTCCACCAAGCATTGACCAACTAGTTGATCTTACAACTAAACATGATATGTTATCTATGACGGATAGATTTTTGGGTTACAAGTAGATCTTAATTTCCCCTAGAGATGAGCACAAAACTTCCTTCATTACCCCATGGGGAACTTTATGTTACAGGGGCATGCCTTTTAGACTAAAGAAAAGTGGTGCAACCTACCAATGTGCCATGACCTACATCTTCCATGACCTTATTCATAAAAATCATTGAAGACTATGTTGATGAATTTCTTGAGAAATCCAAATGTTGTAAAGATCATTTGGCTATTCTTAAGATTATCTTTGAGAAACTCATCTATTACCATGTCCACCTCAATCCTAAGAAGTGTATCGTTAGGGTCTTGTCAAGAAATCTCCTTGGATTTATCATCTCCCTTTGAGGACCTAAAGTCAATATTGATAAAATCAAAGCAATCCTTGACATTCCTCCTCCTACCCACCTCAAGTAACTTCATCTCTTGCAGGAAAAGCTCCAATCCATTCATCACTTTATCTCTTAGCTCTCTGATCATTTCCAACCCTTCCACCACCTTCTAAAGAAGGATGTATCTTTTAAGTGGAATAATGAGTTTCAAAAGGCATTTGATTTGCTTTAAAAATACCTTTTATCTCCACCCATCCTCACTCTTCCAAAGGAAGATCAACCCTTTTACCTTCATATCTCTACCACTGACCACTCCTTAGGGGCAATACTTGCTTATCGAGATGAACAACATAAAGAACAATCCATTTACTATATTTTCCATATGCTTTTAGAGTATGAGACTCAATATACCCATAATAAGAAACTTTTCCTAGATTTGGTCTTTATGGCCACCAAACTTCACCACTACCTTCTCAACCACAAGACCTATGTCATAACCAATACTGACCCACTCAAGTATATGCACTACAAGCCATACCAAAACCAATGTATGTCAAAGTGACTCATGCTTCTAGCTAAGTTTGACCTTGAGTTACTTTAGCAAAAGTAAATTAAAGGGAAAGTCATTGCCTACCAATTGGCTGAAGCACCCTTAGCTGATGATCAACCTCTTCCTCTTGAGTTTACTGATGAGTCCATTGTGACCCTCTCTTATGCAAACTTTACCTATCAAGTGACCATGTTTTTTAATGGATCAAAATGTCAATGTGGTGGGGGAGATGAAATCATCTTTATTCCCCTTAATGGTGAACCTCTTCCTTTATCCTTCAAGCTATATTTTGAATGTACTAATAACATGGTTGAGTATGAATCCCTAGTGATAGGCTTCCAAACTGCATTAGCCTTGGGAGTCAAAATGATCAACATATTTAGTGAGTCCTAACTTGTGGTTAATCAAATTAATGGATCTTACCAATGTAATTATGATGTTTTGTAATAGTATAAAAAATTAGCTAATGTACTCTTAATATCATTTGAACACCACCATATCCAAAACACTCCATGATGTACAAACAAGTCTTCCAATACAATGGCTTCCCTTACTTCTTAGATCCCATCTACACCCATTAAATTTAAGATATCTATCATTATCCACCAAATTACCCAACCTCCTTATGTTAAATCAGACTCTCCCACCATCTTTAATGTGGAGGAGACCCAAACCAACCTTTGGTATCAACAAATATTTGACTATCTCAACCTTGCCACCATTCCTTTCGATCTTTCTAGAAAGGCCCAATGAGTGTTTATCAATACTACCTCACATTATACCATATTAGGGGGAATAATTTATAACATGGCTTCGATAGTCTTCTCTTCCATTGCCTACATAGTCATGAAGCCTCTCATTCTATTAGGGAAACACATGATGGGATCTTTGGGGGACACTTTAGTGGCCTAGCCATCACTAAGCACATCCTTCTCCTTGGATATTACTAGCCTACCCTTAACCAAGACTATTGTGATTATGTGAAAAAGTGTGTCAAATGTCAAAAATACACTCATTTACATCATACACCTATCCATAGTCTTCACATATCCATAGATTTTTAGCCCTTCTCACAATGGGGTCTGGATCTTATTGGGGAAATTAACCCCCATTCTTCATAGTGACATCATTACATCATCACTGTGACCAAATATTTTGCCAAATGGGTAGTGTCTATTCCTCTTGTCTTAACCAAAGCCAAAAATATTGTCAACTTTATCAACCATCATATCATCTATCATTTCAGTGTTCCTCATAAAATCATCACTGATAATGACAAATCTTTCAAAGATAAACAAGTTCAAGGTCTTTGTGATGTGTTTGGTATCAATTTAAGTTTTTGATCAACCTATTGTCCACAAGCAAATGGATAGGTGGAATCCACTAACAAAAATCTCGATATCATGGTAACTAAAATGGTTAATGCATCTAGTTGGGACTGGCATTTACATATCCCCTTCACCTTATGAGCATATCATACGAGCATTCAAACCCCTATGGGTGATACCACTTTCTCTCTAGTTTTTGGAGTAAAGGCTATCTTGCCTCTCTAAGTCCAAATTATCTCTCTTTTTATATCCTTTCATGATCTCATTTCTAAGAGTGATTATCATCAAGAACATCTAGCCCAACTTGAACTACTTGATGAGAATAATTTAGCAGCATTCACTCATCTTCATGTCTATCAAGAACACATCAAACGTGATTATAAAAAACACCTTAAAGTGTGAGAATTCAATAATGGAGACCTCATCCTAAAGGAAAATCATAATTTCACCAATATGGAGAAAAGCAAGTGAGGCAAGTTTTATTTCAATTGACTTGGACCTTATATCGTAATGCATAAGTATGGATCAAGAGCTTTCTAGTTATCCTCTCTTGAAGGGAACCTAGAACTTGAGCCCCTTAATGCTTCACATCTACATCTTTTCTTTTATTAAAATAGGATAAAACTTACCTTTTGTCCAACTTAAGCTCATCCCTTATTTTCAAACCACATTCATTTCCTTATTTTAGGAACAACTAGTTAAAATTGAATCATGTGATTTTACATCACAATCATAGCCTAATCTTGAATAATGGTACCATGATTCTACCCATGGCATGATTCTCATGGTACTTTCTACCCCTTTTATAGGATGGATTCCCATAGTTTTTGTTACCTAAACCTCTTTTGCACCTAATCAACGTTCTTGTGATTTTAGTTTTGCCTTCATTAAAGGTGAACCTCTAAGCCTATATAAAAAAGTCTATGTCAATCAAAAATAAAAATTAAAAAAAAAAAACAATCATGGGTTACTCTATAACATTTGTAAACTTCTCCCTTGAAGGAGAAATGCATAAATATATCAAAATTTCTCAATATAAGGCAGACTTCTCCCTTTAAGGACAACTATCAAAAGCCTTAAAAAAATCACACAAAACTTAGACTACTCCCTTGAAGGATGGCTGAGTCAAGCATTTGTCAAAGCATAGAAATTTCTTAGAAGCTTCCTACATCAATCAACTTCCCCAACCTTCCCAAACAATAAAAAAATAGCAACAAACCCATTATCAAACACCAACAAAAAGCAACATAATTTTGAAAATCATAATTAGCTCTCATAAGTAAACTTCCCACATCAATCAATCTACACATTATATGACATGGACTTGTTTATACTGACTCCTTGGTGACCTATAGAAGAGGCAAGCAAGTCTCCTAAGAAGGTTCCATTTTCACCTTCATCCCCTGTATACACTCTATAAGTAAGGGATTTTGAGCTTACTTAACATTATGTGATCAAGACACCTGTTTAACCAACTAATAAATGCTAATGTGAATCATTCAAAGGGCTTATGTTCTTTAAGATGATCCACTTTTTTTATAAGTCTTGGATAAATAAGATGCATCGTGCCTCCTTATCCTCTCATACTGGTTGATACATTCACTTAGACATTTATCTCTTGATTGTCTTCTCTCTCTTACATCTGGTTTTGTTAAGTTACTTTATGTGCTTCACCCTAATCTAAACAAAATGACCATACTCAACCACATCACAATATATCATTATCACATCATTAAAAAAATAGACATAATTAGCATAATCACCACCTCCATAAACACATCAACTATCACCATTACATTCTCATAATCACATACACCATATCCACCATATGTCTAAATCCAATTGAAGAAACATATATTCATTAAATTTTAGTAAGAACACCATAATCATAACCATAAGCATCATCATAAAATCATCACCATCCTACCATTTATCACATTCATATAATTATGATCTAGAATCCATAACCATAATAATAATCACATCATAACCTTGTCCACCTAAGCATAACCAGTAGCCATAACCATAATCATATCAATATCATCAACATAATCATATCAAACATGAAATTAAATGATCACATCCATAAATAACATTATCATAATGTCATAACCATTGTCCTAATCATCAAATGACATCACATTAACATCACATAATCATATTAGGATCATCATAGTCTCCATAACCATCACATCATGATCAAATCAATAACATTAATCTTCACCAAACATCATCATGAACATAAATTAGAGAGACATATCATCACATGCCTAACTAGGTGAGTCCACATCAACATCATCATGAGCATAACCATAATTAATATGACATCATCAATAATCAACATAAACATCACAACCATGAACTAAAAACCATAAATAAAAGATCACATCTATATCTCATAAATAAACATCATAGTTTATACAATTATACATATCTCTCAATAAAATATAAATCTCATTGCATCAGCTCATAGGCCGGTATCAAAATCATGTAATACATCAAAATATAATGTCTCATCAAAAATATAAGATCCTGGAGCCTATCCTCCTATACTTGCTTGATCACTTATAGATGTAGCCCATTGATCTGGTATCACTTTACCTATACCCCTACCATCCCATCTCTATACTCACTCCATCAAGATTCATCTAGATAACACCTAAACACCAAGGCCTCATAATATTATAGATCATCCTTGCTAGTCTTGTAGCTACTAGTACTACACCTCTTACTTGATGGATAGAGTCTCTCTCTTGTATCACTAGGGTTAGTTGATCCCTTTCCTAATCTCTATTACATATAACCATGATAAAATACCCCTATAATGCTTTTAGTGATGCTTATGTCATTACCAAGGATGCTTATGCTTTGGTTAAATCTACTCATGCCTGGTCCCTCTCAACCATCACTGTCTGTATATCCAAGATACCAACACCCTATACTTAAGCCTACTGACCACCTCTACTAGATGGGTCAACATATATAACCCACTCACTACCATCATCACCCCCAAAATCCATTGTAGCAGAGAGTGCCTAGTACCATGCAGGATACCCATCTATGACACCTACATCATATATCTCTATCCTCACTAGTAGCTCCTCATGATCAAAGATCCTATGAACTAGCTATGGAGTAGGCAATGGAAAATCTACATCTTCCCTCCTATACCTTGAGAACACCCTAGGTATATCCTACACAAGGCCAAACTGATTTCATACCCTGTCAAATGGTATCAAGTCTATATCATCCTCTTATCTACCATATATCCATATATAGCTCTATAGAGATAGAGTATGTCTCTTATAATGATCCCATCCTAAAAACTTGACATATGGTCTCCAAATCACATCTCTAATGACCAAGGCATCAAGTAATCTCTTGAACCAGTCTATGTCATGTACCCCTCCTAGTCTTGAGAGGGTGTAATCACTCCACCACATGTATCCAACTAAAAAATCCATCTAGGCATAACCCTCCCATGGTATCCCCATTGGTCTCTACACCTAGATGTGTTACTAGGCCCAACAATGTAGAAAAAACCCAAAATTTATCTCACATATCTTGTGGGAATGAAATCCCCAAAGCTCTTATTAAATCTAATTTAACAACACAAGTGCCCATGCAAACACTATGCAACCCAAAAACATCTCTATGAGCACCCCTAACAACACATAAGGGAACCTCTCACTGATAGAATCAAGAAACATGTAACACATTACCACTATCATCATCATGGTGAAAAGCCTCCTCATATCCCTATCCCTCTAGTATAGTGGTGTGTAATGGAAACCTCTAGAGTGTCACCTCACAAAATCCATGTCATCTCTGTATAAGAGCTCCATAAACTCATCCTTGATCATACCTCTCTGAATCTCATCAAATATCTAGGGTACCTAGTCTCTCATCTATATCCTCTCATGTGCCTACAAGGTTTGATGGCAACATCCCTAATTCATTGATAAATTTTTCCTATGAACTCAACCTTTTCCACCTACCTCCTATTCTGATCTATTCAACTCACAATGTTTGCCTACTATGACCTATACCCATGGCTTATCTATAACATAAAAACCTTAACCTATCTTATCTAAACCCTAAATTATCAACTTTTTACCTAAAACACCTAGCCCTAATCTTAAACTACTACTTATCAACCTATATCATTTAATCATTACCTAAACAATAACCTTTAAACCTATAAATCTTAATATTCACCATTTTAAACCTATAACCTTCACCTATTTACCCTAGCCATGGCATATTACAATTAAACTTTACCAAGAATAATTAAACATTCCTTAACCATTGACTACAAAATTTAACTCATCCCTTGATCATCGATGATAATTTTTTTCTATAATCACCATTGATGGTTAGGTGACCAATCACTGATAGTCACCATATATTGACCTTAGGAAGGTTACTTATTGACTGTTGATAGACAGTGACTACTAGTGATCAAAACTAAACCCTAAACTCCCAAATGCCACCACAACTCACACAAAGTGACGTAATATTTCATCTTCCTACCTTATCTACCCTACCCCTCCCAATCTAAACCCAAACTACCATTTCACCTTTAAAAATGAAAAATATTTCAAAAACTAAACCTAGGTCAACGACACCCAACAATCCAAAAAACACAAAAAAATCCAATAAAATTTACATCTAACATATCAATTCTAAATAAACCACCTACCTCATTCCTTAACTATCATTGAGGAGGAACCCTAGGGCCCATAGTCACCTATCCCCACACTCTCCCTTGTCCATGCTACATCTTGATTAGGTCAAATATCTAGTCCACCCTCTATCAACTCAACACCACACTCACCTAATAGATTACACAATCACCCTCAATAATTAATGTTATTTTCACAAAATTCCAAACACTAATTATTGAAAGTCAATTCACTCAAATGAGAAAATATGACCCTCGATGGTTATTTTGTCTATACCCTTTTAGGGCTGACATCTAATCATTAATGGTCAAGGTAACCATCGATGATCAACCCCCAAGGTTAGACTTGACCATTGATGGTTAGCATATTGGGGTTTTAATTTCCTCCCTAATTTTCAACCATAAGAGATTGCCTTCTCCAACAAACATAACTACAACCCATGTTAAAACCTCACACTTGGCCATTTTATCCCAAACCTAGTGCATGTTTTATGATGACCTTGCCTTAGTCATTTTTATCATACCAACTAAATTTACAAGTTGAAAAGTTTGAACTTATGCTACCTTACACATACCCAAACAAAATGTGTCTTCATGAGAGCACTTCCTACCTTGGATACCCATAACAACACTGACCTTGTCTAGGTGACTTGATTTTACAAGTATAGCCCAACCATCACATACGGTCATGTGTTATGCTTGTCCCTTGTCCTTCTAGTATCAACCTTATTTTTACCAACCATGGAAACCTAGTCATTGCATGATCTTGGCTATAATAATTAGTCACACTTTATGTGCATATTTGTGCTCTAGTACCCAACCTACCACCCACTTCATTACCAACTTAGTCACTCATCAAACCCACACTCAATTCTATTTCACCTCATCAAGTCCCAATTTGAGGGGGAACACCTCCTCCCATGCTTGAGGTAACCAAACCTTTAACCCATAATCCATTTTTGTTTTGTAGCTTGCTAATACAAATTTCATAATAAAAAAGGGGAAAATGTAGATACTATAAAACCACAGACTATGGTTCTAGATGTTGAAACACCCTTAGACCACCTCAAGACCCCTTAGGAACCATCCCATAACCCTTCAAATGCAACCCTAGGTCAAGTTAGCTAACTAACTAAACCTTTTTACCAAACTTAACCTTTGACCCTCAACCAATGATGGCCATCCTAACCATCGACTGTTAGGCCTAACCACCGATGGTTAGGTTCCCACTACTTGAATAGTCAACTCTAGTCAAACTCTAGATTGCTTTTTTATATTTAGCTTGTCTAATTCATGTGTGAGCCAATGCATGCAAAAGTTAAATTTAAAATACTTGTTGAACCCCTTATTAACCAATTGTTTCACCTCTCCTTCCTTCCTATAAAAAGAGATGAGAAAGAGGTAAAAAGGGATCCACAACTATCAAGAGCTTTTAGTATCAAAATTTCTTTGGTGAGTCATTCTCTTAGTGAACTAGCAAAATAGAAATTATGATGAATATTTGAAGTGCTACCACTTAATGGCCAATAACCACATACTGTTACTCTACTAGAATTGATCTAGACCCCATCAACCAATTCATCGACCAACTACCTCAACCATTCTTTAGATCAATGTCCAAGCAAGATAAGTATCTATTTTCAATAATTAGTTACCTTATTTCTATTTTTCAACCAATCCAACCTGAACCCACCTTTTATAATCTCATTTTATAACCTTAAAAATTAGTTTTTCTTAACCAAACCAAAACCCACAACAACCATTAATGGTCACCATGACCGTTAATGGTCTGTCCCAACCACTGATGGTTACCCAACTATCGATGGTCACCCTAATCATCGATGATCACCCCAACCACCAATAGACACTATTAGATAAATAAACAAGTTATTTTCACCCACTAGACCTCAACCAAATCTAACTTTCTAACCTCTCACTTAATCATCAAACCTTTCCCTATTTTTTGAACTATACCTGATCTATTTGGTATTAATATTAATCTAATTATTGATATAATTAGTCAAATTCATCTCTTTCAAGCACTTCTTATATTTGATTTCAATATCTTCTATTGTTTATGCAAGTAATTTATCTTTTAGGACTTGATTGTCTAAAAATGTGGATTGACAACCTCCAAGGAACCTCATACTTCTTGGATCTAGCTTGTTAGGAAATATACCACACTATTTAACTAATCAACCATTTATTTGAGTGATTTATTATCTACAGGTCATTCTTCCCAAGCCAAAGAGGAGTATCTACAACTATCAAGATCAATGTGTGCATAACATATTAGGTTCTTCTACCATACCCTTCTCAAGTTTATTTTCTTTTCCTTTAAAAGAATATAAGTGAAATTTCTCTGAACAAACTTGTATATATATTTGAAACCAATGTGTATATAAATTATTGTGTATGCCATGTATATATCTAAAAAACACCATATATATCTGAAAGCACTAAGTATTAGATTATAGTGCTGAGTCACCTTTATAAATATACATTAAAATATTAGGTTGCATCATATTTTAAGTTTGTGTGTTATCCTCTAGAGCTACATTTTTCTAAAAATGGATTGCGTATTTGGCCTGCATCTAATATTTAATAGGCTATATTTCACTAATAAAAGGAGGTTGCATTAAAATTATATGTATGCCAGAGTCTAAATCAAATTTTCTCACCAACATTTTTCACTCATAGGGTTTCACTTTAGTGAAACAAATTTAGAAGTTATAGAAATGTGACATGTTTTGATGGCAAAAAAATTAGAAGCATCCAAGAATGATTGGTATATATTAATTGTGTATAAGATATCTGTATACCTCTTTCTTTGCATTATCCCTCTCCATACTACATTGTTATCAATGATATTAGACTATGTTCCAATAATAATTCTAAGACTGTGTTCTAATTCATACAAAGGGTTGTGTTTTATTTAAAACACCAAGTCTAGATTCACAATGTTGAGGACTTTTATTGAGTTTTCCAAATCATTAATTAAAATTGAACTCTATATGTTTATAAAACAATTTGTTGAGTTTATTGGCATATAGAGTTGAGTTATTAGCATATAGAGCTAAGTTATTAGGATATAGTGCTGAGTTTATTAAAGCACTAAATTTAATAATTATAAGGCTGAATAATTAATAAGTCACTAAAGTCTATTAATTGAGATTATTTTAGTCTTAAAATGAAACACCCAATTAAATTAGAAATGCTAATTTATAATTAAAAGAGCTGAATTCATGGTAAATTACACCCTTTCTAAAAATAAAACATTGTGCATGTTAACATACTAATGGAAATTGTTGAGTTTGTCTATTATCAAATGCAATCTAAGTATAATAAATTACTGTGACTTAAAAAGGATTTTGATATATTTTTTGAAGATGAAAATTATCTTTTTTTATAGCTAGCTTATATGGGATAAGTTTAGGTAAAAGTTCCATGTTTAAATAGAAAACATTGTGTAAATAAATAAATAAATAAATGAGTTAATTATATATTGACAACTGATTTAATATTAGTGAATTTCCTAGTTTGTTAATTAAACCATCAAAATTTTGTAACCATCGAGTTTTACAAATCAGGTTGCTAAGTTTAAAATGAAAAGATGGAAATATGTTTTAAAAACATAGTGTATGTATATGAAATCATTGAATTCAAATTTTGAAAATCCTTGTTTATATAACGCTAAGCTACCAAAATAATTCACTATGTATATATTATAAACATGTTGAATATTAATTAGATGACACACCTAGTCTTTCAATAAAACTTTAGGTCTTTAAAAAAAATGTTGAGTTTCTTATAGAAAAGTGTTGAGATATAAATAGCAAAACAAACACACTATGCATATAATTTATTTAAAGGATGAAGTCAATATTGTATATTCTTGAGAGGAATGGAATTGGTAAAGAAAACTATGTTATCTCTTTAATACAAGATTGAATGTTTGGTGGAACTTTACTCTTTGGATTAGATTATGTTTTAATAATGTTTATTTATTAAATATTGAATAAATTTAATGATGTTATCAGTTATGATTCATTAGCATATATGGTCCTTTTAATTCTTTATACTCGATTAGTATGATCAATGTTGGACTATGCTTAAATACTTGTTATAAATAAGTAATTATAGACTAATTGTTATCTTACTTGATTGGTATAATATTGTCAACAATACTTATTTACATATGATATTGTATATATGTTATTTTGGTCCTTGTTTAGCATACCCAAATGGTATGATTATGTATGGACTATTTATATGTTATATACATAATAATAACATACTTATAAATACATTTTATGCAATATGGTGATAAGGTCGAATTGGTGGAGTCATGTATTGATGAAATATTATGTGTAGTATATTTGTGAGAATATTATGTGTAAGTGATTGGATATTTCTAGAGTAAAAATAGTACATCATGTTGTACATATGGAGAATAGGTTTTATTCAAATTATTATTGAGGATATACCTGGGTGGTATAATCCTATACTTAGTTATTTAATAAGATTGGTTGTTCATGTTTGAGTAGAGTGATCATGAGCTATTATAGTATGCGATATCATAAGATACTCAACTTAAATGTATATACCTGAATGGTACATAATGTAGCTACATGTTTAGACTCTCACCTACATTGATTGATTGAATGTATGTGTTGGATATTACTTGAATAGTATATTTGTAGTAGTTAGTAAGACAACATGTATGCGTCATACAATATTAAGAGCGTAAACTAATTTTAGGTAAGAATTTTATGTATCTATATGAATTGATTATATATGCTTGCTTGAATAATAGCATATGCTTCCATGTATCTTTGACTACTTAGTATGAATGATTATGGGAAAACTAATAGTTGTCTTAGAACACTAGACTATGTTAATATGAGTTATCATGAGGTGTAGATATTTGGATCTTATTGTAAGTAATTTGGAATCTTTAGTTTATTATGAATGTGAAACATACTTGGGTGGTATGAGCTGTGGCCATTATTTCAAGTTTAGAGATTGATTTTAATGTAAGATTCATTCATGCATAGATGAATAAATGTATACTTTGCTTACTCTTTGTTTAGCATGTGATGTGATATGATTTCTAGGAGGAAGTAATATTATAAACAAATTATGAATTAATAATTCTTGGTAAAACATTATATTTTGGTAAGTATGATTTAAATGTCAGTGTGATATCTTATAATAGATCAAGTTTTCTATGATACATTGCATTTTTAGTTTTATGACATCATATACACATGGGTATTAGCTTGTTCTCTAGATTCCTGCACCATTTTATCTACCTCTCCATAAAGGGAGGGCCATTCCTTGATAGGGGATTTTTTGGGGGATCAATGGTCCATGGTTAGTGTGGAAAAGTGCTGGGATGATACTCTCCCTCCCCACAATGGTACTACTTACCTGAAGACTACACTTGAGTTGATTAGAGATATACGAGTTGGTACAACATGAGCTCCAAAGGGCTTGGTATATTTTTATTATTTAAGGCTGAAGGGTTAAAGAAAATGTAATTATATTTCATTTATATATGCTAAACATCAATTATATGTTGGTGGACCAGCTGTGGTTGAGTCCTAATGTATTTACTTTCCTTGTTATTATGATATATTATATTGCATTTAGGGTTAGAATTTTAGAACCGTTATTATTATATGTTGTATATTGATTGGTTAAAGTACTTTATTTTAAATTTGGTTGAGTGGAATGAATGTTAGTACTAGGTTTAAAAAAAAACTTTACTATATTAACTAAGTACAACTTGAGGGGTTGTCACACAAAGCCACTTTGGGGTACATCTTCCACAATTTATATTTGATCGGTTTAGAATTAGGATGTACAACTGAGTGATGTGCTACTAAGGATGGGTATATTTTAGGCATGTCCACATAACTCCAAATGAATATGTCTATGAATTCTATAGAAAACTCAATGAAACTTCATATTCCTCAGGTATTAAAAATGCCTCTAGTTTAACCATATTGGGAGGTTGTTTAGTCCCAATGTTAAATTTTATCACCTCCTCAATAAGATAGGGTGATTGATCTTATAAATAGGGAGCCAGTTATATTTTTGGAGCATCTAAATAAAATAATCTATGAGCCCTATATCAATGTTTAAGTACTCTTTTGATTAAAGTGAGATATGTGGGAGTTCATCTAGACCTTTAAGAGGATTTTCCTCTTTAGATTGCTCTTCGTCACTTTGATAATGGAGTTCTTGTTATTCTCTAAAGTATGTAGAATATTAAATATTTATGGTAAAACCTTTTTTATGATCATTAGATGGAATAAAATCTTGATTTATTATATATTCTAAGATCACTTTATCATTTTAAACTATATCAAAAGAGGACTCCTATTTTTGATCCTAGTCAATGAGTGATGAATAGTAGAGGGAGATGTTAATGGTAGAAATGGTGGTGTCAGGGAAGAGGTTGGTGGTAGTAAGCTCTTCAAAGTGACTACAAATAGAACCTATCTCGATGTCTTCATCAGGGAGAGAGTGGTCAGGGATTGGAGGAGTATCCACAATAATATTGTTTAGGCTATCATCAAATAGTCTATACCCTAGACCAATATACTATGGATATTCTTAAACCAAGATGGGTTCAAGCCTTCCTTTATTTTGTTTCCCTAGTCCTTTTCCCTGATAATTCCTATTTTCTATCATTTTATGGACATGGGGGTATTGCTTACTTTGTGGTATAAGGGCCTCATTATCTGGAGTGAGCCATGAGTCATCCAATTCTTTAATACATTCTTTAAATAGTAATATTACACTTGAGAAGGCCATTGGTTCAAATTGATATTTGATTGGATTAGCTTTGCATATAGCCAAGGACCCATAACTACGTGGGGAGAGTGGTAAATCACCTATGCAAAAGGTTTTATATTCATACTATCCACAACCCATATATGCAATTTTTAAGTGGGTAACGTTAAGTATTAGATCTGATGTGGATACAAGCTGATTGGAGGATATATACTTGAGATCTATTAGACTTAAGATGGAATTGTATATGCTAGGATAATGATAGGATGATGATGATTGGTCTATTTCACAACTACAAAAGTGATTTATTTCTATAGGGATGCGACTTCCATACAAGAGTGGGGTTATTTGACACATTGATATAAAATAGATGGAACGACTTGTATTTCATGGATCCATGGACATCTAAGCAACATGTTATAAGTCAAATCTATGTCCACAACATGGAGTAATGTTTGGTGTATTATAGGCCCCATGATAATAAGAAGGTAGATAGTCCCTATAGATGGCCTCTCATTATCATCATATTCCTTTATCATAATCAAGGTAGGCCCTAAAGATGATTTCAAATACCCCAATTTCTTTAAGAAGTCTAGATTACATAAATTTAATGTTGATCTTCTATCTATGAGCACTTAGGAGTTGCAATGGTGGGATATAGAGACTTCAATGAATAATGGATAAGTATGATGTAGGCCAATTGGAGAATGTCTTGGGCACCAAAATTGATCTACTATGAAGGGTATAAATGTCCTACTAATGCTTGCAACTAATTGGTATCCAAGTGATTATGGATGTTGAGATCATTTGAAACTTGATTAAGTATCTCTTGATGTAAAGTGGAGGTTATGAGAAGCTCCATTAATGAAATTTGAGTTGGTGTATTTTATAGATACTAAATAATATCATAAGATATATCAGAAGAATTTGGGACTATCTTAAAAATATTCCCATTTAATTACCAGATGAAGTAGATGGGTCCTTGGGTGGTACCATGGGAACTACAATCTTATTGTGTCTAGTGGTAACCACACAATCAAGAATGGCTAATAAATTTTTAAAATGGTTTGGGAAGGTGGAGTGGACTCTTGGGGGTTGTAAAATTTAATGGTGTTGACATAGTGGTATGTCACAATGTGATAGTTAATACAGTTGGAGGAAGAGGCCTGACCCTAGTCTCGTGGTGGTTTCCTATTTATCTGATTATGTTTGGGAAGCAGGTCCTTATAAATTATAATTTGCTTATTTATAAATTGATTTGAAGGATTTTCTCCTTTTATTTCAATGTCACCTCTTTTAATTAGGTCCTAAATGTAGTGCTTCAATTACATATATATATATTTATGTATCATGGCCTTTGACCTTATGGTATTTGTAAAATTTATCTTCATGGTACCAATCTAGTTTTGGTTGATGAAATCCACAAGTCTAATTTTAGGAAGGGTGATCATATTAACAACAATTAATTGATCAAGGACTGTTTCAATTGGTAATCCCAAGCTATTAAGTGATCTTTTACTGGTTTGAGGCTTTGGCTTGCCTTATGGTATGTGGATAGAGGAGATATTTGATTTTTATGTGGGGTTCTTATTTTGCACTATTTTCACATGCTGTTGTTTAGAATCAGTCATCCCATCTCCCATGACATTCTTATTTTTGTTAAAGACTTTTATTTTTCTTGAAAAGGAGTTGTCTTGATTTTGGTTGTGCTCATTTCAAGAATATAAGTTGATTGTTCCTTGATCAATAAGGTCCTTTTAAATTTGCATCTCTTTCTTAATTATTTCATCAAAGGTCTTAGCACATTGGAGTTTTAGCTGATATTTGAGCTCATCATTAAGGTTGTCAACAAAGATCTTGGTTAATTCCCTTTCAGGTATTACACATTATAGGTAGCTTGTTAGACTTTTCCATTTTTATAAGTATGCCAAACTTTCCCCACTCCTTTGTTTGGTGTTATAGAGGTTTATGATAGAGATATCATGCTTTATATTGAATGAAAAGTATCTGATAAATTATTCAATTAATTCTCCAAATCTAGATAAAGACCCCTTGGGTAGGTGCATGAACCATTTTAAAGTGGGTCTAGTAAGACTTTTTTAGAAAAGTCTCAATAAATAAGCATCTTTGTATGCTACTTCATAGTAAGCCATATAAAAATCTTGTACATGATCTTGGGGATCTACTTTCTCTTGGTATTTTTTGAATTTAGGTACTTCAAAGTGTGGAGTGAAAAGTACTTGTAAGATACTCATTTCCAAAGGTGAAGAACAAAAATATTCATATTTGTACTTAAAAGTTTGTGAGCATGGGTCTATTCGCTAGAGGGTATCCTTTATCACTTTCTACTCTTGTGCGAATGTGGGGTACCTAAGAGGATTAGTGGTTTGATTTTGACTATTTTGGGGGACATGGGTGTTTTAAGTGTTGTGAGTGTTTTGAGTATTATGGATATTTTGGGTATCTTGGGTGTTATTTTGATGGGTGATTATGGATGTTATTTTTGAGCATGGAGTAAGAGGTTAATATTCTATTTTATTTGGTCTAATCAGTCCTATAAGATAACTTATCTCTAGTTAGCCTCAATATGATTATTACAAAGGGGTGCTAGGAATTCTTCCTTTGTAAATATGTGGTCTACACCTTCCTCTTCTTGGGGTATTTTTTGGTAATGTGAATTTTGTTCATGGTGTATTAGGATAGGTTGGAGGATTGACTATATTTTTTAGGAGGCTTCAATTAAAGGTTGAAGTTAGTGTTCCCCCTATTTAAATGTCATGAGCTAAAGCATGATCACGGTTTTGATATAGATATCAGTCGATTAGGTTCCTAACCTCATCATTATGGAAGGGATTAAACTATTCATCCTCTTCTTTATGGGTATGTATATCACTATAGGTATCATCATATTCCTAAGTTATATCTTCTATGTTCCCTATTGGATCATTATTTTGGTTAGAAGCTTGTCCTATCCTAATTTGGGCATGGGTGTGAATCACCATTTTAAAAGAAAGATGTGATGAGGTGTGATAGATGAACTAGAAATGTTTGAATATTATCTCTGTCTAGATACTAAATTACTTAGAATAGGATATATATAATGAATGTTAGATATAAAATGTGTGTAAGATGAATATGGGATGGGAGAATATATATAGGCTAGGTATCAAAATTTGTCTTAAGATAGGAAGTATAAAACATGAAATGAGTGATCAATACAAGATGGGTAAGTGATATAGGAGGTATGTGGTTTCAGATATAGTAGGGTGAATAGAGACTATGGGTAGTATATTAGAGGGGGGATGAAAGATGAGATGAATATGAGATGATGACATGAGAATGAATATTTTCCTAGGGGTATCTAAGGTTTCACAAAACTATGATAGTTAGATAAAACCACAACTTCTTAGAGAAAAATAATAATTTATATCAATCTACAATATATAGTTTTGTATAAAATAGGAAAACTATAAAATTTGTCTTCTATAAATGGTTATTAATGAGATAGACTATCCTTCAGAAAATTATAAAATGTTTTCCTTAGTTACTTATAATAGTTAACTATATTTTAGGATATTTTAATGAGTAAAATGATTTATACCAATAGATATAATGATAATTATATTATCTACACATAAGGATAAAACTATTGAGTCTAATATGAGCTAGACATATGACCTAAACTACCTTGTTTCCTATTTATCCATAAAATTACAATTACAATCTACAAAATCATTACTTGCAAGTTAAAGCCACAAGTTTGAAACTTGTGGTTTTTTATTAGAGGTTAAAAAAGGTTTATGATGAGGTTTTTGATATGTGGCTTGGTCTGATTCTACCCCCTATTAATCTTTCACACAAACAACAAGCCTATGAGTATTCTTTGTAAGCAGATAGTTAAGGCCAAAAGTGTCTATATTCAAAAATTGTTAGGGGGATTAAAGAGATAACCTTGGATTAATAAAATAAACCTTAAAACTTAATATAAGAGATGAGAAACCTTTACCTAGGAATCAAAAAATGATAGATAAAGGTTTTACCATTTTAATGGAGAAGGACAAAACCATGACTCTTGATGAAAAAACTACAATTACTAGACCAAAGCCATAGATGTCAAAGTATCTATTTTGTATATGATGGCCAAATGATCCTAAGATTGATTCAATATTCTTCCTCCTACAACTAAATACCAAAATACCTCCTAATATAATATAAATAAAATAATAGCAGCTTACAAAAATATCTATTGACACATAATAACCAAAGGTATAAGGCAAACTCAATTTCTACAAAGTCATAACTATAACTAACAAAACCATCATTACTAGGGTAAAGTCATAACTATCAAAGTCTTGAATTTATGTCATATGCACCAAAAAATTAGTATTAGATTGGTCTCTCCTTGTCCTACACATAGAAAGTATAACACTTCTAGACAAACAAACAAAAAATAAATTATTCTGTAGAAGGGGGTTAGAAAAGATATAATACATATATGCCACTAACTACTAATTTCATAAGACCATAACTCTAAGTGACAAAAACATGATTACTAAGGAAAAGTAATAACTATCGAAGTTACAATTTTGTCAAAATTCAAAAACTTGTAGAATATAAAAACTGTTAGAAGTTAATGTTAACAGTTAGATAATATCCCAATTTTTCCTATAATACCATGACTTCAATACCATTAATACTAGTTGAAAACTACTATTTGCCTATATGTGAAGTTTTTCAAAATATAACCTTTAATTCACATTTAGTTTTCCCTACACATATTTAAATCACTTCCATCAAGTTTACAAGGTTAGTTAAGGGATTAAAGTCCAACCATGGTCACCAAAATGTAGCCTAGATTTTAAATTCAACTCCTATTACTTATTTTAGTAATAAAAACCTAAAATCTAAACACACAAATAAGAGGGGATAAAAGAGATAATCATCTCAATAAGAGTGATATTACCATCACTTTACCTATTTATATCTCCTCTCCAATATTTTCCAACATATGTTTGATTCAAAATTTGAAGATTGTTGGATTACTTTCTTGATGTGTGATAAGGGCTTCTAATGAGTGAGTGTGCTTGATAATGGCTTTGGATGGATGCAAGGAAGATGATAATGTAAACAAGATAGAAACTAGGATTCAATCTTTATATTTGGTTTGAAGGAGGGAGTGATCTTGGTTATATAGGCATGGAGGAAGAAATCAATGGCTCAAATTCAAATTTGAGCCATTGAGATCAATGACTAAGTAATTACCATGAAATTTTAAATTCCATCGAGATATATAGAATATAAAATTATAGAGTAAAATGGCTGAAATGGAGGAGATTTATAGAATCCTTAAATTATATAAATCTTCTATTAGGGTTTAGGGGTTTAGGAGAGGATAAAATAGGGTGGTAGTTGGGTAGGTAGATTATTTTGTATTTTGAAATTAGAAAGTTGGCTTAGGGAGTAGGTTAGTGGGTAAATAGGTTTTATTAGGGATTTAATGAAGGGGTTAATTGGTTTTGGGATGGGGTAAGGTTTTTAGGATATAGAAATGGGACATGGGACAATAGGATATTAGTTAAATTAACTAAGAAATATAGTTATAAGCTAAAGTAGAAAAAATTAGCGTAATTAGTAGAATTAATGGGGTGAGTAGATTTTGATGCATATAGTCTCCTATAAGGTTCATGTTCATTTTATGGTATAGTGGAGATTTTTAAGGGTCAAATAATTATCTAGGGTCTGGATCATCCTTCACATTTCCTAAACATACCTGTCATAGGGCTGAGACTCTATAGATGCTCACTAATAGGTCTACAAACCTTGGGTGACTAAAACACACTTCAATGATGTTTGAGAGTATGGTTTGACTATTTATTTCAAAAATTGAAATTAAAATCTCCTCAAATAGATAAAACATTAGTTTCTTATCATCATTTAGATCAAACATGACACTCAGACATGTGGAAGACCATTAATTCTATTGCATGTTTTTTAAAGAGCAATGCATGATGCCTTTTGGGAAACTAATTACAAGGAGATGATTCTCAAGAAAAGAAACATGAAATATTTGAGGGTGAGGATAATTTTAATTAATGGTGAAACATTTAAAACCTATGAATATGACAAATATCTTAAGCAAACCAAAACTTGTAGTGAGATTGAGTGAAACACCTTGTACATCAAGACCACTTTTCTTCCAAGTGAAGACACTTCATAGAGATGAGTTAGATGATGAAATAATAATTAAAAGGACATGTTTTATCTATAAAAAAATCCCTCAAAACCATTATTATCCATCTAATTTTGTAGTGGAGAAATAGATGCAAGAATAGACCCTGCTTGGATGGATATGACATAGTGATCTACTGTCACTCTTAGTGATTATTCATAAATAAGGGGTCATGATTATATAAACCTATAAATATAAAAAATGTAAAAATTGTTAGTTTAAGTGTGGCTTGTGACACCCTATCCATAACTCTTTTTTGCATGCTCTTGTGACCCTTATAGACACCTTTTCGCTCATTACCAGTTATCCAAAACCTTTTGAATGGTCATTCCACCTTAGCCAGGCTACTTTTCCCAAGCCAATCCTATTCCCCTAGGTCCTAAAACTATAGGATAGGAGCACCATACTTGGACTATAGCACCAAACCCTAAGGTGTCTCATTTTTGGCACTCTTGTCCATTTTAATTTTGAGCCCAAATAATTATTTTCATTGGATTGTGATCCTTCATTATGTCATCCTATCACAAATAAATCTAACCCATGACCAATGGTTCCCTATAAAATATTATCTAAAGCTCATTTACAAAGGAATGGGATACATATTAGAAATCAAGCAAGAATACAAATAAATCACTAAGGTAATCTTCCCTATTCTCTGCATATAGTCACCCAACATAGTTGTAAACACACTCAAACCCTCATAATGGTCCTTAGCCACCTTGAGCACTCTCAATTTAGAATTTTTTCATCTAAATTACACTATTACACAAAGTACATTAGGTGGGATAACTAAATATGGATTGATCCTTCTTTAGAGTATTGGTATGTAGGCAACGTGCCCACATAAAGGGTGTGGATTACACATTCAATTCATCTTACACACTAAGCCCCCTTTCACAAGTGATTCAGATATTGTTTTATCAATCATGATGGAAGTTTAGGGTTTGAAGATTAAATCATCTCTATAGTGAGTTTTGTCAAAAATCAACACTCAAGATTTCACAAGCAAGCTCACATAAGAATAATCCAAAAACCCAAAAAGTTTTAGGTCTTTATGACCAGTTTGGACAACAACGATAGGAGTGGACAAAAATGTCAGAACCTAAAGTGGCCTATTTTTGGTGCTTCTATCCTTTCACTGAATGAAATCTAAATTTAGATTCATGACACTATCCCAATCCTGCATAGCTAGTTTCAACCTCTGTTTCATCCATCTCAATCTAGTTTCAAGCTAAGTTATATTTATCCTTATTTATTGCTATTTTTAGAAAGGTAAAAAAAGAAAAATTATACAAATTGGGATTGTAATTATCTCTATATTTTACACTAATTTATTAATCTAGACCTTTAATTAAAGTAGGATTAAATCTCTGTTATTCTCAAAAAATTTAAATCATTTGGTGAATTTGACTTACTTCGTTTGTACATAAAATCCCTAAAAACCCAGGGAAAATTCCTTGTTGATTTTAGCAATTTTTTTAATTTTTCCTACATATAAAAATCATAATTTCACATTAAATTTTTAAAATTTACCATATTAATTTTAAAAATTATTTTTTTCAAACCCTAGTTGCTTATACTAGGTCTTGGTATTTTCAAATCTTAACCTAGGGTTTTAAAATTAAAATTTTGATTTTTGCACATTGAGATGAATATTCCAATTTTATTAATCATGATTTACTTATGCAAAGTTTTCTAGTTTCTCTTGCATGCTTGTTTTCTTTCATTTTGAATGAATTCAAAAATGACATAAATACATATGTACATGCTATTTTGAGACCAATTAAAATATATGTCATATTTTAATCCTTATTTACCATGCTATCTCTCTATTATATGTAATTAAATTAAGAGTAAAATCCTTACATACTTAGAAGGTCCATTGCATAAGCTAAAAACTACCTGCCAAGTTTCAATGCCATATCTTATGCACAAGAAAGAATTTCCTTCTCAACCTCTCCCCCAAGAGAGTGATAGCTACTTTCCCTCTAACCAGGTCCATGCTCTCACCCCTCCAAAAGGTGAGGCAGCCTATACTATTGTTAATAATGTATACATTCAGCCTATAGCTTCTTCAAACCATCTTCAACATATGTGCTTATATGTTCAATCTAAAACAAATAGGGTTTGCACTTGTGAGACTCTAAGGGATCAAATCACTAGTATGAGCAAGTTAATTTAATATTTACAAACACATAATCAACTATTTAATGAAAATATCACAATATTAGAAAATCATATTATAGTATAAAAGCCTCAAAGGCATCCTAGTGTTAATCATGTATATGCACCTTCACGTAGTCAATTGGTTGTAAGCAATGTTACATTTCAAAACAAGAAATCACAAAAAAGTAACTCTAAAACTAGTGATTCAAAAAGCATTCCAAGATTGAATAAGATTTCAAGTGAGGTACTAAGGGAAATTATTAAATCTAAGTTGATCCAACTACTTCTTCTACATCTAGTGAGAAGATCTACATATTATTATGCATATCATAGAATGCATGAGCATCACATAGATTCATGTTTGGCATTGAAAAAACATATAAAATAGATAATTACTAATTAGGACCCTATAAGAGGTATATCCATCAAGAAATCCATAGTCACACATGAATATATACATAAGGGGTTAAATTTAAAATAGTACAAAAGGGGTTACCAAAGTATAACTTAGAACAACAAAAGGATCAAAAAGCAAAATCAGATCAAGAAACAATACCACAAACATAGGTAAAGCATGGAAAATATGCAAGTCTATCTCTCTAAAATTAGGCTCAACTTTCAAAATATATGGGTTTAGTCAAAAATATCTACAACAATTTGATTATCAAGGTCAAGGGTTGGGCAAGCATGCTCAAGGCATCTCTACTCCTACTCTAGCAGTTGGTAATGTTTGTCACCAAGGTTTGAGATTTATTGAACATCCTAAAGAAAATCATTTACAAACATAAATTATCAAAGGAAAAGATCCATATGCAAAAAAAGTCAACACTAGCATTCCATTGGTTCAAAATCAAGATGATAATGATGAGTGGAATTATATAGGTTATTATGATTTCCAAGATAATGACAATGAATCTAAATATTTAGAGTCATATTTGTAGCCATTCCCTTGTGATTCACAATCATGCATGATTCCTTTGTTTAATATAGGACACCATGACAAGTAGTCTATTCTGAGACTCATAGGTTAATATCATTTCTTCTCATTTACTTGTAAATAATTTACTCATTTACTTATACATAATTTCTCCTTGTTTACTTGTACATAGTTTCTTTTTGTTTACTTATACATAGCTTATTTTAAAATTTCTTGTACATACTTTCCTTATGATTGGTTGTACATAGCATATTTCAAAAATACCAAAAATAATAGAAAATTAAAAAATATGAAAACATTAAAATAACTCAAAACATCAAAAACATTTCAGCTATATGCATCATCCATGATTTACATTTCTACTACCATGCTAGACTTACATTTTATTATTATATGCTACTATTGTTAATTTATCTACATTACCATACTTCACTTGATCTTCTTTGAGTGTGTGTAGTGACACCCAGATCCTTGATTGCTTCACTCTACCCATTGAGGGGGCATCCTACTTCTACATTTGAGACATACATCGACATATCTACCCATCAAGGGCATCTTCTACATGACTACACCATCCAAGTTATGTCATTCCTATACCACACACTATATTTATTATGTTGATGTAAATTACTTATTAGATTACATAGATTATTCTATTGATACTCATTAGTATATAGCACTTGTGTATTTCTTAGCATCTACCTAGTCTTGTACTTTATGATTTCCATACTTTCACTTCTTGCTTTGATTAGTTAGATGAGATAGTATTTCTAGCATTTACATGCTTTCCTTTCTTGATTTAAGTAGCTATATGTGATTACATTTCTTAGTTCCTATTTTGTAGTCTTATGTGTTCCTTAAGAAATTTTCCATTATCCTTTGTTTTTACTCTTTTATGTACTTGTAGCCCTCATGCCAAATTTTCTTGTATTCTTGTATGTGCTTTTAGGCCCTTGTGTCAATCTTCCTTGCTTATTTTCAATTGTATGTGTATGTGGAATTTTAACATGATTTGTATGTTTGATTTCCTAGTCTAAGTGATATGTACCCATGTCCTTTATTTGCTTAGCCCCCTTGCCTCTTTTGTATGCTTCTTGATTCTTGCCTTATGTGCTTTTTTTCTTGTTTGCTTCTTAATCATTTGCAATGCCATGATCCACATCATGCATTATCTTGCTTTCTTGGATGCCATGATGGACATCATGCCACATCCCTCCTTAAAAAATAACAACTAATAACTAACCAGATTTTCACTTCAGGTTCAGTATACTACACTACTTTTACATTGTTAAATCTATCTAGACATACTCCTATTGATCTAACCATCTCCAATACAAACTATGCTATATCTTGAGACATAATTTCATTTATCATTGCTATATCATGTATTTCATAACATAACACACTTATAGGGATATTTATTCTAAGGGTAGTCATTGTAGGGTCTTCTTTCCTACCCTCAAAAGAGGAGGCAACAAATAAGGGTTTTGTCATAAAGACTAAAGCCTTCTACCGATAAAAAACTAGTTTTTAGAACACTCAAAACAACATTCAGAATCCCAAATAGATAGAATAGACCAAAAATATAGTGATGAATATAGAAAAATACTTAGAAATAGTAAATGATAAGAGCACCATACTTGGACTATAGCATCAGACAATAAAGTGTCTTATTTATGGTGTTCTTATCCAAACAACATAAAACCTAGAATTTCCAAAAATAGATAGAAAGGTAAGGTTAGTTATAGTTTTGTTAGCTCTAGTATAGTTTAGATTGAGAATTTTCAATATAGTTTTACTTAGAGTATCTAGATATATGGGGCATCATATGTGACATGATGGTTTTTGCTTCTAGTTTTAGATTGGGCACTTGGTATAACTTATAGATCAAAATCATGTTATAGACACTAGTGATTTGGGGCAATGTGTGTGTGACACATTTGCCTTATTTTATTTCCAATTTAGTGCATTACCCAAGTATTCTCAGTAGTTTCATGCCTTATTCCATCTATAGGTAGTTGGCATAATTTCAAAATGGCTTTCATATAAGCCTAATTCTTAGTCTTAGAGTGGCTTTTATACAAGACTAATCTCCACCTTTCAGAGTGGCAAAAATTGGCCTAATTCTTAGTACACATTAAACTATCCATGCCATATTGTAAGATTACAAATCATTCATGGGATTTAGGAGCTATCTCATATGACACACATTCATATCAGTATCATTTCATAGCTACACTTAGTGGGTAATGATAGAGCCAAAGGACTAGCTAGGATTTGTATTCTTGAGCCACCTACTCAGAGGGATTAGACACATAGTCCAAACATAAATTAACACATGCATGATAACATAGCTTCACTTAGTGGGTGACAGTGCAACCAAAGTGTCAACCTTTGTATTCTTAATCCACCCTTAGGGAATTGAGCACTTAATTATGTTTATGATATTACTTTTGGTACAACACATACCCAAAATCACTCAAAATCAATCACCATCACTCAACATCACAATAGGTTTTGTATTGGTTCATGCACCTAGTAATGTGTATTCATTACTTTCTCTTCCTCTCACTTTTACCCAGATTTTATACATTATTATTATTAAACATAACATGTATAGTAAGAACTAATCTAATCCTTATTTTCATTTGTATAATTATGCTTTATGATGTGATCTCTCTACACACACTCAGCATAACACATATTCATGGGCTTCACCCTTGCAGGTAAGTCCAAGTACACTTTGTATTTTTTCTTTATCCTAGTATTTCACTTTGTTGAATCATTAGAATAAAGGGGGGGGAATTTAGTCATATAAAATGTCCAAATTGGTAGTTTGAGTGTGGATTGTGACACCCTATCCATAATTCCTTTTTATATGCTCTTGTGACCCTTCTAGACACTTTTTCACTCATTATCGATCATAAAAAACCTTATAAATGGTCATTCCACCTTAGCCAGGATAATTTTCCCAAGCCAATATTATTCCCCTAAGTCCTAATCTATAGGACAGGAGTGCCATACTTGGACTATAGCATTGAACCCTAGGGTGTCCTATTTTTGGCACTCCTATCTATTTACATTTTGAGCCCAAGCAATCATTTTCATTCGATCCATATCCTTCATTAAGTCAACCTCACATGAATACATCTAACCCATGACCACTTGTTCCCTATAAAATCCTATCCAAATCTCATTTATAAAGGGAAGGGACAAATATTACAAAACAAACAAGAATATAAATAAAGCACTAAGGCAAACTTCCCTATTCTCTGCATACAGTCACCTAACACAACTAAAAACACACTTAAACCCTCATACTAGTCCCTAGCCACCTTAAGCATTCTCAAATTGATATTTTTGCATCTACATTACACTATTTCATAAAACACATTAGGTGGAAGAACTACATATGGCTTGATTCCTTTTCAAAGTATTGGTATATAGGTAGCATGCCCACACAAGGGTTGTGGATTACACATTCAGTACATCTTACACACTAACCCCCATTTCATAAGTGATTTGGATTTTTTTTATCAAGTATGATGGATGGTTAGGGTTTTAAGATTAAATTAGATCTATAGTGAGTTCTATTGATAATCAACACTCAATATTTCACAGGTAGGCTCACACAAGAACAATGCAAAAACCTAAAAAGTTTTAGGTCTCTATGACTAGTTTGGATGATATTAGCAAGAGGGGACAATGGCACCAGACCCTAAAGTGTCCTATTTTGGTGCTCTTATGCTTTCACTAAATTAAATCCAGATTCATATTCATGACACTATCCTAGTCCTGCACAACTAGTTTTAGCCTTGGTTTCATCCATCTCAGTCTAGTCTGAAGATAAGTTATATTTCTCCTTATTTATTTCTATTTTTAGAAAGGTAAGAAAAGACAAATAAATTATACAAATCAAGACTATAGTCATCTCTATATTTTAAAATGATTTATTAATTAAGATCCTTGACTAAAATAGGAATAAAATATAATTATTAAAAAAAAATTAAATCAAAACTAATGCCACTAATTTTAATATTACTAATACCCCTAACAATGTCTAAACTTTTAGCTCCTAACTCTCTCTCTTTCTTTCTTTGGCTGTACCATTCACTTCAAATTTGCCTTTTTGAGCTTATGAAGGTAGAAATGGAGGAGAGAGAATGCTTGAAGTAACTAGTGGACTTGAAAAATGTTCCAAATATGTAAAATTATTTGAAAGAGCCCAAAGGATACTCTAAAACCATTTACAACTAAAATTTGATCTTGCAAGGTTGTACAGGTGCCCAAAAGTGGTTGTAAAGTGTCATTTTTATTAGTTTAGGCATTAAAATGTAGATTTTTCTAGTCTCTAATTATCCATAATTATTATCTGACCCATTTTTGACATCAGGTAAATTAGGAGTCTTATTGAAATGTTTATATTTGAATATGGTACATATAACTCCTCTACATGGGCAAAAAAGGTGGCCAAAATGTCATTTTTGAATATAAGAGCCAAATAAAAGGTTATAACATGATATTATGATATTAATGGTACCCTAATAACCTTTTATAATGAGTTTAAAATAATAACAAAATGTTACCATGTTTGACAACATCAAGACCTTGTAATTGACCCCTATGACTAGACGAGTGAACATAATACCAAAGCTTGGACAAGGATAGACAAGGATAAATATGACCATATGAAACTATTTAAGACCATCTAAGACCATGAAAATACCATGATGATACTATACACAAGTTTTTGACAACCTTATGAAGTTTCAACCTAAAGGGGGTGACCAATTTTGACTTGAAGTCAAAATTTGGTCAACAAATACCATTTCCCTTAGAGTCCTTTGAACACCTATTCCTTATTTTTCACCATAATTTGGTGTTATATATACCATTTTTTTGCCTTTTGAGTGATATAAACACTTGTTAATCCCATTGTGGTCTTGCAAAGAACAAAGAATATTTTAGAGAAAGATCTTACCAATTTTATAACCATCATGATCCATCTGTTGTATCCATAAGATCCTTTATTGCCTCCTAATTTCACATGAAGATATTTATAACTTCTTAATGATATAACCTTTCACCTCAGCAATACAACAATAATTAATTTCAAATATGAGGGATAAGAGAATATGTTTATTCTAGAAATAGATCTTCCAAAAATTTAGGACTCCAAAGTTGGTCATATAAAACTCAAATAATTTTGGGAAAGGATGGAAGAATGTAAGTGAACACATATCAAGTAAAATTTTTTTAAAGCATAATTATGAAATTTTATGGCTTACTTATGTTGGTCCAATGTATTATATTATTACTTTTTTGTGCAAAGTACTACAATAAAGAGACTAGGAAAATTGGGTCTTCCAAAGATGTGTTGATAGCAAAGTTAGATGGTCCATCTATGGGTATAACACTTAGGATTACACATCATGATGAAGTGTAGATATAAGTAAGAAATATAGAAAATATTTATATGAAAAATATACATATAAGTGTTTGAGCATGGTAACTTAGTCTTGGATAAAGAAGAAGAGAAAAATACATACAAAGATTTCCAAATTTTTGTGCAAGTCTGATTTTTGTGAAGATTTTTATGGCATAATGACACATTAAATATATTAATTGGTCATGAAACAAATAATATATTACAAGAATGGATGTGTATGTTCATTAAAATCATTTTTAAAGGGAATTAATTCAATGATTGGGGCCGAATCATCAATGATAATCTTCATAATAAACTAATGAATTTGGATTATACCCAACAATTCTACATGAATCCATACTTAGTTTACTCAATAATAATCATAAGAACATGGCCATGGTTCTCCAAAGATGTGAAATATACCCATATTAGGTTAATTTATGATTATCTCCCTCAACTCATTAATAAAAGGTAAGAAACATTTCATGAGGTTGAATGGTGCATTCACAATGTGGGCAATGATAAATTTAAAGGAAACACTATAATGAGTATATAAAATGAATTTGTTACCATAATAAATTTTTATGGAAGTTACTTCATACAATTCCTAAAGTTTACATACATTAGAGTTGGTTGGTTTAAAGGTACCTCTTACAATTTACCTAATACCAAAGACAAAATGATTTTGATTTAAATTTGTAGACAACTTGGAGAAGTCCACAAGAGATGCAAAGAAAGGCATGAAATTGGAATGACAATCCTTTTGGGTCTAATATATTATATTTTCAAAATAATAAGTGATGCATTAAACATTGAAAAATTGATGGTTGATTTTCTAATGCATTTTCATACAAAAATGTTTGTTTTTGACAATGAACACTATGTAAAAATGCATCTCTAACATGGCATGTGTTATCTACATAAAACTAAGATTGAAGACTATTTGGAATACTATGATAATGACTTTGAATTAAAAATAAGGGACTAAATGAGAATGAATTTAGATGAGTTAAAATCATATAGACTAGAATGGGTCATAAAAGGAATTATAGATAATGGGAGTGACATGGTATGTTCTCTTTTCACTGAAAAAGTTAATTTTTTACCTCTATTATAAATTAACTAGTTTATTCAAGAGATAAAAAATTAGGAATAACATACATAATTCAATATAAAAAGATCAAATAATGGTTTGAGAATAAGATTGTTTAATTCACTATATCAGGTAATTCAAATAAAGGCGAATCTTCCAAGAAAATAAACATATCGTTTCATCTTCATCCACATAACTAGGAACTAAGGTATAATTTAAAGCTTCAATATTTGGTGTGGCCAAAGATGCTGGAGGTCAAAGATATTAATAAAATCCTTCAAAAAAAATTCTAGAGAGAACTTGTGGTGATGATTCATCTATAAGAAAGAGGCTAGATGTTAGAATATATTCAGTTGCTTCAACACTGACAAGTGAGGCACCTATAATTGGGAACCTTGATTATTATATGTTAATTGAAAATATGACCTAACTATTATTGGCCTTAGATAAAGGATAAATATAAGTAACTTCACATCCCCATTCTTTTATTCATCTCCCTTCTCTACCTCATTTGCCTTCCCCACCTCGCATTCCACCTCCACCTCCATTTCCACCTCATGTTCCACCTCTACCTCCACCTATTTCCTCACCTCTAAAACAACTTGATTCTATAGAAGAATATTTTGATCCTCTTTAATAATTTATTCTTCTTGTTGACCCCACTAAAATTCATAAGACCTAAATGGTTTATTCTTCAAGTAGTTCACCTTTTTCTTGGGTCTATTATATGGTTAGTAAGAGGAAAGAAGCCACAATGAGATCTTTTACTCTTGAATTTGATGTTTTTACCAATATATTTCATATCCCTCCATCTAAAAAATCTAAAATTATTTCAAGATTTATGTCATGCTCCCCTGGGGCTTAGTTTGTGGAGATTGATCAATCCATATCATATAAAAATGAAGAAGATATGACTCCTATTGACTATAGTATCAACAAAATATCCATTGGAGATCCAATTCATGAAGGAGACATCCATGATTTTGAAGAATCCACAACTAGATTGATCAAAATAATGAAAAAAGGGGAAAAATCATAGAAGTAACTTGAAGATCAAGTACACACACTTTCAACATATATCAAATGATTATTGAGGTGAAACAACATTCATCTAGACTCTATTCCTAAGTCAACTCCTATTGAAGACATAGATAAGGATGCCATTGAAAATATTTAAAAATATTAAAATCATGAAAAAGCAACGAAGACTTGGTTTAAGAAAATCATCATTGTTGGACTTAAGTTCATTAATGAAATTAGAAAGGTTTATGAGCTCCTTGATAGAGGTCAAGTCAAAATCAAGGAGGAAATGAAAATAATTAAAAAAGCCATAGGTATTTGGAGAATTATAATAAGATATTTAGAGGACAGGACCCATATATATGAAAAATTTCTCTAATCTAAACAAATATTAAATAAATCAGAGGACAAATTATCATGCATATGGTGATAAAGTGTGAATTGGAAGATCAATAGGCTTGAATAAGTTTTGAAAGAATTGAAAAATCAAAATAAACTATGTGATGACCTCAATTTTTAAATATGTGTTGATGTTTGGTTTGTTCAATGTAAGTTGTTGAAATAAGGAGAGGCTAAACCCTACAATGATATAAACATGAAAGAATGTTTTTAGAAAATGATAAAAAAAAGTTTTTTGGCATGAATAATTTCAATCTTGAATCCAATAACATCAAGTTGAGTTATCCTTTTAGAAGCTAATAATAATCTCTTAGGATTATTTTGAAATAATGAAGGAATGATCAAAATGATGGAGGCATGTTGAAAAGTACATCAAGTGTAATTGTTCATAGACAACAAGGGATAGTCTAAAAAATAAATAAATTATAGGATTATAGGCTAAAGTTATCATATGCCAAATAACAAATTCAAGTTGCAACAATTTTCTAAACTTCTTCTCAACTCAAAAAGTCTTCTCTCTCTAGTTGAAGCTCTTAATTATCTATCTAATTCTTTTATTTTCTCATTATACTTTTGCATAATTTATTGTAACTTAAATTTTATCATGTTTCACATTTTGTGAACATAACTTGGAAAATTAAAATGTAAAATATAAATATTACTCCAAAAAGTAGTTACGAGGTAGTTGCATACACTCTTGCTACAAATAAGAATTGTAATTATTGTAAAAAGGGAATTTTTAACTTCAAAGAAATTTTTGATAGAAAAGAAAAAGAGGAAGAAGCTTTGTATTTTTACTAATAATAAATTCAAGAGAATTTAACAAGACCTTATTCCTTTTAGTGTCTTGATCAATGATCATTATTCTTGTGTTTATTGATTCATTCAACTCTTGTTATTTCTTTATACAAAATTTTTTAAGTTTGAAATGTCCTTATTTTAGTTATATTCATATTGCTAAAGTATTTCAAATATGTGTTATTATAATTACACATGTTTTATAATATTTCTCTATTTCTCCCCTTCTCTTTCTCATATATCTTGTTTTCACTATATCATTTTTAATTCACAAGAAAAAACCCCAAAAATAATTTTGCGTGTAAATTTTGTATATAATTTATTTTTTGTATTTTTAAACTTTAAATAAAGGGATCCTCCCTTGAAAATATATTAGGGAATTATTATCTATTATAATGTTGATCAAACTCTTTATTTTGCATCCTGTACAAAATATTCAACCAACATATTGACAAACTAGAAAATTGGATAAATAATTTTGGAAGGGAATGGGTCCACTTAGCCAAATATGTGCTGAAACTCCTAATTTATGCCAATGACCTAACTATAATGTAAGATATAATCCAAAATATAAGAAAACATCTATAGGCCTGTTATAAGGCATTTTGATTTCACTTGTCAGGCTTCCATATTATGTGCTAGACAAGCTAGCTGAATAAGAGATTGCATACCAATTTGTCACTAGAGTAGGTGGGATTTGTAAGTTTTAAAGTCAAAAACCATGAACACTCCCACCACTCAAAATATGAAGGATTCATTATAAAATATGGCTATCCATTTATAAACTATTCACATATAGGTGTTCATTCAAATTGGATGATCATATGGTGAGACAATGAGACCTTAAATGAAATGTCAAAATGAATTTTAAAGCATTAGAAGGAAATGTGAATGCAATTTATAATCACACTCCCCATCTTAATGACCATTGTTATATTAATCCAAAGAATGATGATTATGTGATAGCAAATCTAAAGTTTTCAAGCCTATTTAAGCCATAATTTCAATGGTTATAGCCTCTAGGAGTTTAAGAAAGACTAGATGCTTAGTTTACATCTATAAAAGAAGAGCTACAAGGATCAAATCCTCATATTAAGAGGGATTTATTACAAGGGTTACATCAAAGTTCACCTACACCAACTATTACAATGGAATCATCCACTCAAGTAATGCGACCTCCTCTCATTTCCTTTATTTATGACACTTTTCAATTCAGTAAGATGGTTCCAGTGGCTAGGAGTATGAATCCATATTTTTTCAATACTCCTCCTAGTGGTATTAGTCAAGTGAGACCAATTATTTATTCTTATAATGTGAATATACCCCTAGGGTTCACTCAAGTATACACCCACTAAGACATTATGTCTCAAGTTGGTCATAGTACCCAAACCAAGAGTTTTATCTCTAAATAATCTAAGAAAATGTCTAGAGTTCCCATTATGACTAATACTAAATCAATACATAGTATCCTAATGACTTCCAAAATATCAAGTTCCACATTTTATACTTCTCTTATAATAGTTTCAATACCTTCTATGACTCAAATTAATATTCAACCTATTTCAGTAGTGACACGATGCCCAAATTCTCAAGCATCCTTAGAATGTTTATCCCTTTTCTAATGGTACCCCTTATTTAGATTTTTTAATCACTATTTCCCTTGATTCCACTATTACAATTGTAATTACAAATGAATAAAATATTACTTTTATCAAACCAATTGCTCTCACTTCATCACCACTCAACTCAATATTTAACCCATTTTAGTAGTGACTATGATGCCTAGACTCCCAAACATACTCAATTCATTTTCTAATGGTACCCATTATTCAAGTTTTTAATCACTATTTACCTTGATTCCATTATACCAATTATAATTCCAAATGAAAAAAATATGATTTTGATTAGACCAATTTATCTTGCTTCATCACCAATCTAGGTAACTATGAACACTCAAATGCAATATTCCATGATCATACTTCACATATTTACCCTAAACTTCTCACTTAAACCAATCTCATTTTAATCATATCACAAGTTGGGTCTACATCCCTCCTGACACTTATAGTGACAACACAAAGTGAAGGAGGATATTTCCAAGATGATTGTATTCACAATATGACTTGTTAAGGCCCAAAGGTTAGATATGATCATTCATGATGAGCTAATATCAAGCCAAAATATGAAAAATTAATGGGAAAACTTAAAATGATAACTACTAAAAGGATCTCTAAAGATGGAATACCATATATTGTGTGAAATAAGGGAACAATTAAAGGTCTATAAAAAAAATATAGAATATTCTCAAAATCATGAGGGATTTTTTAGGAGATTAATATTTATTTATGATAGTTTAAGTTAATCGTAAGTATATTTTAGTTGTGTATTTATTGTTATAATAAATTCACTAAAATATAAATTTATGAGGCATCACACATATTTTGTCATTTTGTATGAAATCTTGGAGTTACATTCACATGTAACTCCCTCCACACTTGTCACACACATACCCATCACCTTATGGAGATTAGGAATATTTGGTACATACTAAGGAGGTTGTGTAAGTCATGATTATAGTATTTTTAAATCCCTATTCCTTCTTCTAGATCTATTTAATGATCTCTCTTCTATCATTCTACTACACTTAAACATAAGTTTATCTTGATATTTATCTCTTATGTATTTAGATGCATCTCTCTTCTCTATTATAATTTCTTCCATTGAGATTATACTTGGCAAATTTTAATTTTCAATCCTTCTTTATAGATGTGAGTTTTTCTTCTATTTAAGGGTTTCCCTAATTGATCAATCCTATCTCTTATGTTCCCTTGTGACTTGCTATTTAGTTGATAATGTTCCTTTATGCATTCACTATTTTATGTTTTTCAATGTTATTTTAATGATCTTGGTATAATTCCTAATAAATTTATAGAGGATCCTAAATTTATAGTTACATCCTCTCATGACATCACAAAGATAGTTATATAGAATATGAAAAAAGGTGAGAAGGATATAAACTCAAGATAAAACCACAATCCCTGAGATAATTATTAATAATGTTGAGAATGCCTTAAAGTCACTCTTCAATTCACTTGTAGAGGTTCAAGAGGAAAAAATTAAAAGTGATATATTATAGGAAAAAGTCTAGAATCACCTTAAATAAATCTCTAAAATGTATAATAAGTTGAAAAATATTGCTTTTGCAGTGAATAAATTTGCCTTCATAGGAATGAAGCTTATGATTGTGTGTCAAAGTTTTTCCATTCACATAATGTTTTCACTAGAGGAATGGTCATGAGATATAAAAGTTATGATGATACCTACAAGTGACTTCACTGGGAAAATTTCATCTTTATTTAGAGCCCACATGCCTTTAATATTATCATAGGATAATGAAATCATACCTCCCACTAAGCTTGTAGTATATTTTAATAATTTCATGACTTCATTTATAAGAAAGGTGGCTAATTTAAACATGGATGGTATCCATCAAGTGATTTATTTGGTAACACATGTAATGTAAACATGGATGGTAGCCATCCAGTGGCTAATGTAACTTCAGAGAATTTGACAAGATTAAGAAAAAATCTTAGATGTTATGTGAGTTTGTCAATATTTTTTCTTTTTAAAATTTAGATTAATGTTAAGCATGGGATATACTAAGAGGGGGGGGTGAATCAGTATATCATATATCTTATAAAAATTTCCCTTAACCAAAATCCACTTAATCAAACATTCAAGATATGCAATAAAACTCAAACAATAAACACCACACAAGATAGAGAGAGACACCAGATATAACGTGGAAACCCAATGTGGGAAAAACCATGGAGAAAAATCTCAAGTATATGAATGAGCACCAACCCAAACAATATTCACATGCACCAACCCCTTTGTCGAGCACCAACCCAACAAAAATTTATGAGCACCAACCCAAAGGAGCACCAACCCAAAGGAGCACCAACCCAGCAACAATTTGTGAGCACCAACCCTCAGGAGCACCAACCCCTTTGTGTATACCACACACCTATCTCTCAATGTTTCTATCTCAACAAATGATAGTTCATTACAACATCTCTTTCCTCTCTCTCACCTTTTCTCTTCTAAGTTAGATATAACAAATAAAAATTATATTCATCTCTCAAAATTGCTCTTCTAAGCTAGATATTACAATATCAAATCAACCTCTATCTCTCTTATTACAAATGGCTTCTCAAGCCTTTATTTATAGCTTTCCAAATGATCTTTGGCCTTCCCCCTTTGTGACCCATCAATCCTCATGGAAAATGGTGCCAAACTTGTATGACCCTTCATATCCTTGCCTTTGAAAAGTCATGTGGTGACCCTTCATGAGCAAAAACATCCTTCCCACTTTTGTCCTTATCTCGGTGACTTTTCGTATTCCTCAAAGTGTCCCTTCATGAGAAATTGTGCCCTTCCTCTTTTGTCTTCACTTGGTGACTCTTGGAATTACCCAAGATGAATCTTCATGGGAAAATGCATCCCATCCTTCTTTTGTGTTTACCCTGTGGCTCTTTGACTTCTCCATGGACCCTTCTTTTGTCTCATATGTAACCAAAAATATATTAATTAATATTAAATAAATATTAACTCACATTAGCCAAGATATATTTATTACAAACAACATTAAATGCAATGGGGCCATTATCACTAATAATGCTAGACCTTTGACATCAATGACAATATTTCCAACAATTAATGCTATAGATAATTTGTGTTTGAAGTGATCACTGTGTGGGGTACATTTTTTATTATGAATATGTTAAATCAAGTGCATAACTTCTTTATTCACTCTCTCGGCTATCTCTAACTTCCTAATTACTACATATGAATGTGTTAATTGTAATTTAGCATGGTTAATTTATCCTATTAAGTGATACTATGGGAATTTGTTTGTAATTTGTTTATCCTTAGAATCTCTATTTTATTTTTGAAATTTCTAGAAAATACTAAACTTAGTGAACATTGGATAATTTGTAGTAAATGTTATCAAGTGTTTTATTTAAGAAAAATATCTCATTTAAAATCTGTAATTCTATTTTCTACCCTAACTTTTCCTTCCTATTTTATTTTTTTTATCAGAGTTTAATTTTTTAAAATAACATCATTGTGAGTAACCATACGTAGGTTAGTTTATCCAAATTTATCATAGGGAGGATTTTATGAAAGGTCTCATAATTGTTTATCTTTAAAACTACATACCTAAAAATCATGTTGTGAATTATGATTTTTGGTCCTAAAATGAGAGGGTGAAAAATCATCACATATTGGAGTAGGTCATAAACCTACATCAATAGGCACTGATTGAAAACACATAAAAAATGTGAAATGAAAAAAGATGACTTTTAGGAGTGCACATTTTTTGAAGTTGAAAGAATGGTTATAGACATGGAGAAAATGGTCCTATTACACTTTTTATATATTATTTTTTGATCCTATTAATCTTCTCTAGGGATATAAAAACCTCTCTCAATTTTCTTAAATTATGATTAGATCTCTGGAAAATTGTTCTTCTCTGCATCCCTAAAAGTTCACCAAAGACTAAAATGGTTGAATAAATATGGGGTAAGTGTTATCCATATATTATTATTAGGCCTTTAGTCTATGGAAAAATTGGAATATAAAACTCAATGCACATTAACAATAAATTCATGTATGCAATCCTTAATCCTATAAAAATTTTGATGCCATCTTGAATAAAAGGCATAAGAAGATAAAATGATTCAAATGCATTATAAATGTTGTAATTATTCTCCAACACTTACATATTATATCTCTAGAACATATAATTTCACCTTTCCAAATCATTATGTGTCCTTTCATGTCTCATTCATTTTATGTCATATATGCACTATTGCATGTGTGTATTTTTAGACTTATCAAATTTAAATTAGAAAAAACTTGGTGCATGAGCTAATACAAAATAGGTTGGAAACTTTAATAAACAAGGAGTGCAAGGCATGAGGGACCTTAAAATTTTACCAAAAGTGCCTACACCAAATCCACACACATTATAGTTATAATCACCCTATTTTTATGTTGTACATGTTTAGGCAACATATCCCAAACCAAACAAAATAAGAAAAGAGGAAAGAGAAAGAGAAGAAAGAAAGTGATCAATGAAAGACAAGATAGAAAATAACTAAAGCATGAGGAAAAACATGTTAGTAAGACCCTAATATGAATAAATAATCAGAAAATGCACAAGTACTTGATAACCATGCAATATGATAGCTAAAATACCCCCAAAACAAAGTTATATGTATACATAATTCCACACTTTGATGTGTGTGCATACATACATGTCAAATTAAAACAAACAAGCTTACCCATAGGGTTAATATAAGATGTGTCAATGATAAAAATATGTAAGACATGTCGAAGTCAATATACAAATGACATTGAACTAAAAGTCAAAAGGAGATAGATTACTTGATTAAAACCATGAAGGTCTATAAAGATTTTAGAATAGCCATTCATAATCCTATGTCCTAATTTTTTTGCTCATGTAAAAATGTGTACATGAATAAGTGTCTAAATAATAAATGAACATTTGGAACTAAATAAAAATAAAATTGAAACTCATAAACTTATTTTTGTTAACAATCTGATTGAATCTTCAATGTCTTGAAGTTTGGTGTGGGTGTCTAGTGTGTCATAAGATTAAAAAATATGCATAGATAAGTGTTTACAAATATATCCTACTAAATTAAATAAATAAAAAATATTGGAAATGATTTATTTAGTGTGGTGAAAATTCCCCTATATAAATATAAGTCTTATAACCTATATTGAATCTAGAGAAATCCTATGGTGAAAACAAGTATCATGTGTTGTGTACATCTTGAACATCAATCTATCACTTTCATCTCCTAGAGGAGAAAAATGGTGTGTAAGTGTCTAGGGTTTTGGTGTCAAAATAAGAATGGATAATATTTGCATCCTTTTTTATAAATAGATGAAACTGTGAAGCATATATCTCAAAATAGTGTAAGATAAGAAATAAAAGCACTAATGTATAACATAGTAATATATCAGCATGAAAGCATGTATGCCATAAAAATTGGCCCCACATGGACTTAAAGTGTAATATATAAGCACAACTATATAATGACCTAAATGGGAAAATTATATGCAATATATATATAATATTAATATGCTCCTAATGGGGGGGGATCGATGGAAGATGGTGATGGAAATGATAATGAGGGAGGAGATCAGGCATCAATAGCAGTGGCTAGGTCCAAAGTTGAAGTGCAGACCAGGGTTGTAGCGATAAAGGGTAGAGGGGATGTTTAAGTGGTAAGAGTAGAGGTAGATTTGAGGTTGGTAGTTAGAGTTAACTCCCAGTTAGTGGGAGTTTTTGGGTTTGATAATGCTTTTGTGGCATAGGTTGGTTAGGTTAGGGAAGATGTTGTCCTAATTTAAGTTTTTTCCTAAGGGATGCCAACCCTAACGATAGTGGCAATTATGCTGAATTAGGGCTAGGGGAGGAGGCAAATATGGGCACAAGTCCATTTCAAGGATAAATCCTAGAAGGATACTAGTGCTGGGAGGTTGTTACAGGACCAACAATGTGGGGTTAGTTTGGATCTAGGTAGAGGGAGGAAAGAAAAAAATGTTAGAAACATCTCTATTTTTTGGTATCTAAATTTATTCAAGATCACATGTCCTTTGAAGATGTTTTACATATGGATAGGCCAGTGGTGGGAAATGGTGTGTCTAAGGTTTATCCTTCTCAATTTAAGCATGTAGATGGTGCAATTGGAATTTATACAAAGGATACTATGTTTTCTAACTATATCAATTCCTCAAACCCTTTTCATTACTGTAGTGATTTTTATAAAGAAGTCATTCTCAGAAAGCATCCTACATTAGACCTTGTTTTGATTTCTAGGATCCCTTTTCAGAAGGAAAAGATTTTAGATGAGGTTAAAAAGAATATAGAGAAGGTAAAGTCTTAAGCAAACTCATCTCAAAATGAAACCCTTGATATGGCCTTCTTGGGTGATATTCCCTTTATCGTTTCTAAATCTCCTCCTCTCTTTAAAATCTTGTATGTTGAACTCTTTGTGCTAGAAGTGAAAAGAGGGAATAGAGATTTGATTGATAGGTGTGTGGGAAAGTAACTCTCTTATAGCTTGCTTTTAGAGTGGTCTCACAAAACTTGGCCCTCACTTTCATCTCCCTCTTTTTCTATCTTGGAAAATGGATTCTTTGTACTTTTGTTTCATTCTTCTGAAGACAGGGAGCTTGTCTAGACAAATGGGCCATGGTTCTTTGGTAAGTAGGGGCTGTTCTTCTATCCATGGAATCCCTTTTTTGACCTAGCCACTATGGTGATCTCCAAAGATCCCATCTAGGTCAGATTATACAACCTTCCTTTGGCATTGCAAGATGTTCATCTTTTTAATGAAATGGTTAGCAAGCTAAAATCCTTTGTAAAAATTGATGAATCCATTGGGATAAATCTAAACTATGTCAGGATGTGTTTAGTGGTGGATTTAGCTAAACCACTAAATTATATTTAGATTTATTATTACCATGGTGTGTGGTCATGGTTTTTAAATTTTTAAGGCTTCCCCTATAAATGATTTGAATGCAATCAATCAGATCACAAGTTTGCTTCATGTCCCAAGACAAAATTTTAAGGATCTCATTCATCATTCTTGAAAAAATGGGTCAAAAATATTGGTTGCCCAAATAAATATTTGGTTTATAGGATGCATCTTTATAATGAGCCCCCAATGAAAATAGTCTTTTAGTAGGGTGAGAAAAGGTCTCGACAAGGGGAGTTTTTAGAGCCAACAACAATGTAGCCTGCTTTGAAGGTAAGACAACCCTCTTCACATATGAGGGAAAGAGTCATGATGGAAATGAGGATAGAACATGCATTCAATCCATATATTATCAAGGATTTTCCTCAACAAAAGTCAATTTAGAAGGAGAGATATCTAGTAGAGAGATTCTATCCATTTCAAAGCAACCTAGTGTTTTGAAAACTCCTAACTATGGCATTAAAGGAAAAAGGGGTAGGAAAATAGAAGCAGAAAGATTACAACTTGAGGCCTAGAATTCCATCTATGGAGGCATGTAATGGACTATGGAGTCCTTGCTTTCCAATAAAAGTAGGCATTTATTGGTAGCTAAAGGATGAGATCTATGATTTGTTTTTTGATTTTTGTACTTACTATTTTTCTCTTGGTCCTTCTCTATTTTCATGTATCTCATTATCTAGTCGGTGTTTTTCTCCTTCTTGGTTTCATTGTATGGTCAGTTTCCTTGGTTTACTAGTTTTTTTGGATTTTTTATTTGTAATTCTAGGTGTATTCATTATTTTTTTGGTGTATTCATGAGGATTGGGCCCTCAGTTGTGCTCCAAAACCAATTAAAGTTTAGGTCAAAAACTTACTGGTTGTTACTCTAATCAATTTTTTTATCTATCTGAATATGCTCCTAATGGGAAACATGTAATCGATGGAGTACACAATTATTATGACCCAATTAGGTAACATATGAGCAATGTATAGGCATAGGAATAATATTCCCATCATTAGAAAGGTGTAATAAATGAAGCATTAAGTTAACATGTCCTAATAAATGTAGTGTAATAATAACTATATCAAAGTATAGCACATTCATAAAGCCTTACAATGAATATATGCATGATATGAATTAGGGAAATGTAGGAAATAAAATAAGATGCATATTCATGATATGGATCATTGAAGATAACAAATATTTGAGAATGATATAGATCATGACACTAATACTATGGTAATGTAGAGTAAACAATGAAAATAATGAATCTACATCAAGCATACAAGTAAGCATGCAACACTTTGAGGAATACATTAAAAAAAATCATGTACAAAGTATTATTTTACTTATTTTAGATCAAGTGAAATATAATATTGTAAAACTATATGCTAATCAAAGTATGTAAAATGTAATAATTATTTACTAATTGAATTGAATTGGATAATATAGATATTACACTATTTCAATTTAGAATTGAAAAAGTAAGAGGATAGAAGTACTTTTCCAATTTAAGTAATGCATTGCTCATAAAAGGTTCTCCTATCTATGGAAATTATCTATACCTTCATCATTAGCCACTTAAACCTAAAATAAAGACTCAAGATCTCCATGGATGTTACCCATAGACTCTACCAATTTGGCAATTTACAATATTTAGTGGTTACTAATAGTGTCCTTGTGCATTTTGCATGTCTGTAACTCCCAAGACCCTTGCGACTACATTTTTAAATGGTTTTTGTCTATACACTAACCTTATGTGCTATGAATTAATATTTAATTTACTTCCCCTTACATTTAAACCCTTGTTATGATTTCAACCATAATATTCCCTTGAAAAATGGGTTTGTATTTTGGGATAGATAATCCTAACCACTCCCCACTAAATGGATAAGTGTTATATATGCTATAATACTTTGAAGAGGGCCTAAACCACACGTAGTTCTCCAATCTAGGTGTGTGTGAAACACCATGACCAATATATAATTCAAATGTAATGTTTTAATCTTTGACACTTGGCACCATGGAAATTTGAATTTTGTGTATTCAGTCTTGGTACTAGGACTGCTCCTTTGAGGGGTTCTTAGATATGTATACCTTTATGCTAATGTCTTAAGATAGTGATATTTACATCTTAAAGTTTTCAATTATTCTCAAGGTAATGTCCAAGTGAGTATAACTTTAAGATTGATTTGTATTTATAATATACTCTTCATTATTTCCCAATACTAACCCATGGAACATGTTTAGATGACTTAATGGAGACTATTTTTTTTGAAAAATAGTCATTAAGTGTTCATGAACACTATCAATAAAAACATAAACCTATAGTAAATACAACTACCCAACTAATAATTGTATTGTCTTGACGTTTTAATGTTGAAGTATGTTCCTATTGTTGGTATTGTGGCATAAATGTTGTCATTGATTTCAAGATCAAGATGGATGTCATTAATGTTAAAGTCAAAGTTGATGTCATGCATGGTGAAGTGGTATGTGACAAAGAGTCTTATGATATGAGAGAATTTGAAGCCAAATTGTTGTCTCTCTATTGAGAGATAATTTGAAGCAACCTCATAATTTTTTTGAGGTTGATGACATGTCAAGGTCAAGATTAAGATATAAGGTAAGCATACTTTTGAGTACTAGTCTTAAGGAGCATTGCCATATCATGAGCATGTGTATGAAGATGGTGGTATGGTAGGATGGATACACACATGTATGAGTGGATGGTTAAGGATATACAATATTTCATATGAAGTGTTGAAATACTAAAGAAAGTTTCAAGGTAAAGCTTCAGGGGTAAGGTCTTAAGCCTAAGCATGCAATCAGACTAGTCCTAGACTTTGCATGACCTAATCAGGAGTCTTGAGGTGTCATAAAGATATATGAAGGATGAAAATTAGTGGTAGATCATGTGATAATATTTTTTAAACTATGTAAACATATGTATAAGGTATATAAGCTCTTAGAGGAGGTTTCTATGTTAGTCCTTGGCTTAGTCTTTACATGAAGAGACCTAGTCAGAAGACATAAGATTGGTAGCATGTTTAGGTGAGAAAAATGAGGTTTGTAAGAAGATGATTAGTAGTATGTAAGAATGGTATGATGTTTTATAACATGATAATGTGGTGTTAATAATAGTATAAGATATTTCAAGGTGTGTTTAAGGTCTAAGTGTGTCCGAGTCTAAACCCTCTCTAAAACCCTAATAGTGAATTGATATGGAATATATTGTTATAAATGGATCATAATGGTTTTTATGACCTATGATGATGATTATAACATGTATATGACTCTCCCAGGTACCTCTAGGTGGAATTATTCTATAATAAGAGTGAGTGGAAGCTACATGAAACCCCTTATTTCTCAAGTTTTTGATGTAACAGGTAGGGTTGACTAAGTAAAAGCATGAAAATGATTGAAGGATGATGTGTGATACTTTTATTTTATGATCATGTAATTTTTTGATCAGGTCAAAAACTTTAAATATGCTAAACTAGTCATGGAATTTGGCCTATTGCTAGTGAGGAAGATAGTGAGAAAACTAGACAAAAGTGAGAATGAGATTAGAGATAGGTTACAGTGGATTAGGGATGGATATAAATAAATGGGGTTATTTTTAAATACCTATAAAAAATATAAACAATGGAAATAAGTTTTTAATAAACTTGTGTATGGCAGAAAGTTGATCTTAATCTGACTTGTCTAACATGGTGAGGTCTATGTACAGTGAAGCCATGAGATTGGTATGTAAGACAATTATTGATATTAGAAATTATAATATATATATATATATATATATATATATATTTAAAGATGTTATGAGGATTATTAAGATCATATAGACCAATTTTAATTTCATAAAAGTGTTCACATAGGTGTTTTAAGTCTTGGTTTCCATGACTATGTTTTGGAGCATTTAGGCAATTTTCTATGTATTAGTGAGAATGATGTTCTTGAGTCATTATACATAGAGTTGAATAATATAATGCATATTAAGTTGTTATATAGGTCTCATAAGTTAATTTTAATTAATTTTTATTCATTATAAATTCCTATGAAGGTGTGGAAAGTCAAAGGTTTTTGACTACATGTTTGAGGCATGTTTGCAGTTCTGAGTGAGCATATGGAAGTGGTCTATTTGAGGTATTTTTACCTATATGGTGAAATATAATGAAAATGGTGATGTCCATAAGGTCATAAAGGTTCTATACATATGAATTTTTTATATGGTTATGTGTCAAATCTAAGTGTATACTTTAGATATCCAAAGCAAACTTTCTGGCAGTGAGAAGGGCTAATTATGAGTAGAACTAATGGTGTGAGGGACATAATGTGATATTATCAAGGGTATAATTTAATTGTGTATGATTTTTTTTATCTTTGATCAAGACATTCCAATGTGGTCAAGGTGAACATGTGCTTTAAGCAGGGCTAATTACATTAGGTCTCTATTAGGCCTAATGGTGGTTTTTATTCTTATGAGTGGTGACCGACCTATGTAGTGGTTGTTTCACTTGTGAAATGTGTTTATTGATATATTATAAGGTTTATAAAAGAATGGATACGTGTGTGTCTAACTAAGGTTGGTGAAATTAAGAGTCAAGTATAAAAAGAAGGTCTAATAGGCCCAATTTGATTAGTTAGAATATTGAGGAAATCATTGAATGAAATAGAAGTTTGGAAACTAGGTAAAGGGATTAAAGACCAAAGGTGATCAGAGGTTATAGGTAGCTGAGTTGGTGATGAGTTACCTAGGGGGTTGGTGCTTCCTTGCAAGTTGGTGCTTACTAAAGGGCTAGTTGAGTTGGTGCTTGACTAGTGAGGGGTTGGTGCCTCACTAAATCTTGAGTCATTGATTATAGGACTATATTCTAAGCTATGTTTTAGTGGGTTTTATTCCCCTTGAGGGTTTCCCACATGTCTCTTATGTTCATATGTTATATGCTTATGTGGATGCTTGTTTATTTATTGGTTGATGTATATGTTTGAATGAATGTTTTGTGATTGATAAGTGAAATTGAAGGATTTTTTTAAGGGAAATAATTCACCCCCTCTTATTAGCTATAATTCTAACATGTAAATTAGTGATCTAAGATATACATAAGGTTTATTTAGGATCATGTAAGGTTATTATATAAACTAGGCTAATAATGAATAAGTGTATCTAGTGAATAGAGTGACCAAGATGATACACTCTTAGATGTATACTCTTATGTAACCCTCAATAAATATATTAACTTGCCAAACCTTGCTCTTAACTCAAATTGACCTTTATGACAATTATGTAATCTTAGTTCTTGTTCAATTAAGGAACATGAAAACTAAAAAAATTAGAGATTTGAGGTTTTAAAATAAATCTTAAGAAATAAATAGTGACCTTTGATAATTATAAAACCAATTTAGTTATAGGTTTTGAAAAATACTTTAGCAAACAATCCCATGCCCTATTTTACCAAGAGGCCTAATTATTGCCCAAATAGGTCAAATATTAAACTATGGATTTACAATTCTAAATGAAAGTTATAAAATGTTTTATTAACCATTTAAAACATGAATCATCTCTTACTTGGCTTTCCAAGACTCAAATTTGAAGAAATTAGACAAATTCTTCAACTCATTGTAAAAGAAAACTCATAATTCTAATTTTGACTACACATAGCCGATTGGTACAACATACGTACACCTAAAAATGAATTAAAATAACCTTAAACTATTTTTTAACATTATTTAAAATATTTACACAAAATTTTAGAATTTTCCAAGGTATAAAAATGGAATTATGGCTCTTTTTGTAGTCTAAACCCTACAACTAGGGTTTTCCTGAGTGTATTGAACCTGAGAGCTAATTAAGCATAGTTCATAAAGAATATTATATTTTAATTTCAAATAAAAATTTAATTATACTATTTTTTACACTATTAAACCTCTAAAATCATCAAAATGAAACCATGCATAAGTTTCTCGACCAAACAAGGACTGAGAAACAAGGTTTTAAGGCAAATTAGAGCCTATATGATAGAAAAGCAGTCTTAAAGACCTTGAATTCACTTTATTAGATTAATTGAGTTAAAATATAATTAAAAAATGATCTTTAAAAAATTATAAAAACTTATTACACTTCCAAACACTTCTTTACCTTACAAATTATGCCAAAATACAATCTTTTTACACACAGAGACTATCATAACTAGACATATGCACACTATGTAACCTATGTATGAGTAATTTCAAAGTGTTTTAGACTTTATTATCCCTTGGAGACATCATATAATTAGGGAATTTTTTTTATCCTCTAGCGTTTCATTGCTCCAAGTTGGTTATGTGTAACCATGCTCCAAAATTTGCTTTATTGACCTGCCTATTTTAAGAATACATATAAAAAACAACCTTTTTCAAGAACATATAATCACCAAATAATAAATATGACTAGATATAATCAAAATTTATATTAAAATATGTGGATAAACTTATATAATCATAAATATTCCATACTCTCTATAAAGTTGACCATTACCTATGATTTTTACAACTCAATAATTTTGAAAATTCAAACGTGAAATTGGTGAGAAACCACAAGTTGACTATTCTAAGATGATTTATCATCTCATAAAAAATATAAAAGATTTATTAATACCTAAATTAATAAATTATACCTTTTATCAAGTTGAGTATTCACTTTATATATGTATAATATCAAACTATTCATTTGCAGGATGCTCTTGCATCAATCCACCAAGGTGCAAAAGAAGTCAACCCTGTACTTGTTTTATGAGCTATTAAAAATTAGTACCTTGATTTTTGATATAATAAACCATCATCAAAATTTAATATTATATTTAAACTTTATGAGGTACTAAAAATAGTCTTCAGCTCTTGTTCTTTTGACCACTTTCTTACCTATAATGCTCTCTAGTTGATTTGGTGGCTTCTTTAGTAGTTATTATTCCCAGGGAATGGTTTGATCAGTCACATCAACAACTAATTTTACATAATTTTATCATTCTTTGTATGTATAAATATTATAAACATTAAATATAGGAGAAAACCCAATATCTTTTAGAATTTCTATCTCATATGCATTGGAAAAAAAATTCACAAGGACCTTGCATGGCCCTATCTTTTATAGTTTCAGTTTGTTGTACTCTCCCATTATAAGCATTTATTTTATAAAATTATATAATAAAAGATATAAAAATTCAAATTACATCTCTTTTATTTTAAAATCTACTCTTTTATTATATTTAATTATACTTATTTCAATTTTTTGTTTCACCTATTCTTGCAACTCTTGCATGACTGCTTTAAATTCCTCCCATTTTGCACCCCTTTATTTTTGTACTAAATTTTTGATTTAATAAATCCCCCTAATATGAATACCATAAACAATTTAAAAAGGAATTTTACCTGTACTCCTATTTGGTGAGTCATTGTAAGTAAATTATGCCTATGTAAGTACTTGATCCCATTGTTTGGGGTGTTTACTTAACAAACTTATTAGGATGTTTCCAAGGATTCTATTCACCACTTCCATTTATCCATCAGTTTTAGGGTTATAGGAAAAACTTAAATTCAAATTTTTTCCAAGATTTTTTCAAGAGTTTTAAAAAATGACCCACAAATTTAGTGTCTCTATCTGAAATAATACTGTTAGGTAATCTATACAACCTTACTATCTCTTTAGAAAATAAATCAGATATATGAGTTGCATAAATTACCTTATAACAAGGTATGAAATGAGCCATTTTAGATAATCTATAAACTACCACAAAAATGGAATCATTACCTTTTTGTGTCTTGGGTAATCCAAGAACAAATTCCATACTTATTGAGTCCCATGGTCTACCAAGAATAGGGAGGGGATAATATAGGCCTATTTTTTTACTTATTCCCTTAGAATATAAAAAAATCCTACAAATTTCAACATATTTCTTCACTTAATTTTTCATATTTGGCCAATAATATAAGGAACTTACTTGAGTTAGTGTCTTGTCTTGTCCAAAATGACTTGTAAGACTCCTACTATGCTTTTATTTAATGAGATCATCTCTCATAGATCCTTTTGGGATACAAAATTATTTGAATTTGAATAATATACCTTATTGAATCATATAATCCATCTAATGACTTCTATTTTGACTAGTGGGATCTTTACATACCTTGTAGGCTTCTTTGAAATCTGAATCCTCTTAGTATAAGTTCTTGAGAACATCAAATCCCATAAAATTCACTTGTATTTCCTATAAAATAAGACTTATTGTACTCAATTAATTATAAAAATTATTATTCTAACCAATTTTATGCTCAATCACAAAAAAAAACTTTGAAAAAATTCTACCCACTTTGCATGTCTTTGATTTAACTTGTGTTGACTAGTTATAAACTGCAAGGCATGATTATCAACAAATAAAACAAATTATTTAGGCATTATATAATGCCTCCATTTATTCAATTCTTGAATAATGGTTTATAATTAATAATCATAGGATAAATACTTTCTTTTTCTTTTTTTAGATTTTCATTGAAATAAACAACTGGCTTGCCTTCTTGGCTTAGAACTGCCATAATGGTTGTCCCACTTGCATCACATTCAACTTGAAATAATTTATTGAAACAAAGTAAGACCAATATGGGTTTATTTATAATTTTATTTTTAAAAATGTTAAATTTTTTATTAACTTCATCATTAAATTTGAATGGTTGCTTGTTACCCTCAATGGTTTCTACCATAGGTGCATAAATAGTACTGAAATTCCCTATGAATTGTTTATAGAAAATAGAATGCCCATGAAAAATCCTTACCTTAAATGGAATCCTAGGTGTAGGAAATTAATATATTTCCTTTAATTTATACTTATCCATATTTATTCCTTCTTTTGAGATCACAAATCCCAAATAGATTAGTTTAGTTTTCAAGAAAGTACATTTCTTAAGGTTTATCAACAACCTTTCTTCTTATAACTTCCTTAAATTCTTAAGATTATCTTATTTAGATCTACTAAAAACCAAAATATCTTGAAGCTACAAAATAAAAAATTTACCTATGAATGACTTAATCACTTCATCTATTAACCTCATGAGGGTACTAGGAGATAAATGTCATTACCAACCATTCATACAAACCATCATTGGTTTTGAAAGTTATTTTCCATTTATCCCCTTCTCTAATTATTATATGATGATATCAAATTTTGAGATATATCTTATAAAATTATCTAGCACCACTAAGATAATCCAATAAATCATCAATTATGGGAAAAATTAAATCTATACCTTATTGTAATTTTATTGATGGATCTTGAATCGATGCATATTCTCCAACCACAATCCTTCTTTAGAGCTAACATTATAGGAACTGTACATAGACTTAAAATTTATCTCACCAATATTTTGTCCAACAATTATTTCACCTACTTATTAATCTTATAATTTTACTTATGAGTAATTATGTATGCAACTTTGTCAATAAAATTAGCACTAGGAATCAGATCTATATGATGAATTATACTTATTTTAGGAGGTAATTCATTTGGTAGATCATATACCACAATATCCATGAATTCACTTAACAAATCATAAATTTTGAAAGGCAATTCATCAATATTAGTATAAGTGAAAAAAATTTTAGGCTTACCAATTAAATTACAGCTCACCTCTTCTTTGTTTATTTGAAATAGAAACTCTTTCCCAATGACCATCAATACCTTTGTGTCGTCCTTTGTAGCTGCATCACTTTCTTTGATAGGTGTAAGAATATGATTTTTACCATCCTATAAGTGTTAATATTACCATTATGGATAGCTTGTATATCATATTTCTATGTTATTCCTAAGAGGATATGGCAAACATCCATTGGCATTATATCACATGTGACAATATCTTTGTAACTCCTAATCTAAAATTCTACATTACACTATTTATTAACTAGAATTTGATGAACCTTTTGAATACAATAATTTTTTTAGGGAATCATATGGATTAGCTTGTTCAATTGAAACTTGATTACAATTTATATAGATATTAAATTATCAGTACTTCCACAATCAATGATCACTTGGCAACATTTACCCTTGGCCTTGCATGTAGTTTTGAAAAGTGTTTTCCTTTGAGGTGTTTTTTTAAGCTCTTTGGCTAGTTTAAGAAATATTATATTCATAAGTAATTATTCTCATCTTGAAGCATATTATTGGATAGGAGTGCTTACACTTTTTTCTTCTACTTGAGTGATATGAGATCTTCCTTGACTAGTAGATGGATATTTTGGACATTCATATGATCTATGTCCATATTTGCTACACTTGAAGCACCTAACACTAAATTCACCACTTATACCTCTATATAAAAGCCTTATTAATCTAAAAGGATACCTACCTTTTGAAGGTGATGTTCCTCTTTGGAAGTTACTAGTTTGTCCTTGATGAGTTTGAAACTAATTCCTTCCTCATTGCTATCCTCTACCCCTATTGGGCTTGATTCTTCCTCTACCATGTGTAGGTTTTTGTTAGGAATAATGAGATTGATATCATATTTTATGACAAATTTTAGACCATTAAAATATATTTCTATCTTCTCCAAGTCTTCCTCTATGTCACCAACCCTTATAGTCAGCCTATAAAACTCCTCTATGTACTTTTTTACCATCATTTATTTTTGTTTTAGATTTTGAATTTGTTTGAAGAGGTTGGCTTGATAATCCTTAGGCATGAATTTTCCATTAAATTTTGACACCATTATTTTACAACTGGTTATTTTGCCCTTTCATTTCCTTCTCTTCTCTATTTGCACACCATCCCACCATAGGGAGGCATGGCATTTCAACTTTATTTCTAAGAATTTCAATTTCTTTTCTTCTTCAACATTTTCATATTCAAAATATTTATATGAGTCACTAATATAATAAATTAAATCTTTAAAATTCAATTTTCTATCATACATAGGTACATCTACCTTTGGTTTGGAGGTTGCTCCCATTATGCCTTCACAAGCCTCTCTTCAAGGCAAGAATAGGGTTTTTGGGCAAAATAGAGCCTATGTGATAGAAAAGAGGTCTTAAAGACCTTGAATTCATTTTATTAGATTAAATGAGTTAAAATACAATTAAAAAATGATATTTAAAAAATTATACACACATTTTAAACTACCAACCACTTCTTTCCCTTATTAATTATGCCAAAATACAGTCTTTTTACACACATATGTTGTCATAACTAGACATATGCGCATTGTGTAACTTGTGTATGAGTAACTTTGAAGTATTTTAGAATTTGTTATCCATTTGAGACCTCATGTAAGTTATGGTATTTTTTAATCCTCTAGTATGTTTTTAATAATTTGGTTATGTGTAACCATGCTCCAAAATTTGCTCTAATGACCTACCTATTTTAAGAATACATACAATAAACAACCTTTTTCAAGAACATATAGTTACCAAATGATAAATAATACCATATATAGTAAATATTGATCCTATAATACGTGTATAAACTTATTAAATCATAAATTTCACCACAATTTCTATAAATTTGACCATTACCTATGATTTTTACGACTTGACAATTTTGAAAATTCAAATGTGAAATTGGTGAGAAACCATAAGTTGAGTATTATAAGCTGATTTATCATATGCTAAGCACTATAAAAGGCTAATTAAGAAATAAATTAATATTTTATGGCTTAATTCACTTGATAAGATATATGTAAAATATCAAACTATTCATTTGCATGATGGTCCTGCATCATAAGATAATGGATAGGTATACACATAGAGGGAAAGTGTGCACAATATTTAAATGTGTATGCAATGTATAAGTATGTGAAATATATCAAATTTGATGTTTTAAAAGTGTTTGATACCAAATTTAGGTGTCTATAGACTCCCCCATTTTAATCTAATATTAAAAATGTTAAACTAAAAGGATAAATGAAGAAATTTGGTACTTGTGATAACTACACTTGATGTTTATACATATGCCCTAAATGTCCCATTTTCTCTATGTAAAACCTATCATAAAACATTTATATGCCAAAGTATTCTCATGATAATAACATTGAAATAATAAAGATCATTAAATCACTTAAAATTGAAAATCTCAGGAAAAAATACACAAGGATACACAAACCAATCTTCCACATGTTGAATTTATCTAAATATCATAGTAAGTCTTTTGTGGAATGTTGAAATTAGGTTTGTATGTTAAATTAAAACTCTTAAAAAGGTTCATATGTAAAATTAGAACCTATAAATAGGTTCATACATAAAATGATCAACTAATGTAGACATATTATAGATTTAAATTGCTTATGTAGTACCATTTTCCCCATCAATCCTTAATATAGAAAATATCAAAGTGTTTGAAAAAATCCATGACCCAATATGACCCACCTGTACCTTAAAGTGATATATAATTCCAAAATATGTGTATCATAATGTCACAAAATTCCTCAATTGGTCATCACAATCTTGTGTAATACCCCACACATGTCTCAATTTGCTCAATCTAACCCATCTAAATCTTATAATTTGACCCAATATGTGAATTATCTAATTTTTATGGCTTGAATTGTTTAAAAAAACCTACTGTATGCCCCCATTCTATTATGAGGGATGAATCATATCTAATCACGCATCTAAAAATAATGATTTATGTACACCATGTGTTATATAGAAAAACACAATCATGTAACGTATGTATATAAACATAATAAAATATGTCAATATATAAATATTTGATCATTCAATCATGTATTAAACATGTAATATAAAGAAATGAAAATAAAAGTGTCAATTTAGCTCTAATAAACATAACAAGATGTGGACTATATAGTAGCCATTGTAGATCTATATGTTATCACATAATAGTGATCAAAAGGTTATGTGTTCGATTCATGTCAGGTTTACTAAACTTATTTTAATTTGGATTAAATATCATAAGATAGAGTAAAATTATGTGCTAATTAGATTATGTAAAATATAACAATTAAGTAATAATATGAATGAAAATGTATAAAATAATGGAGAAAAGAAGGGAATTTCAAAATGAAAAAAGGATGGAAAATCAAATTTATGGTTATGTTACGTCTAAGTTGAGGGATAAAAAATTTAGTATGAAAAATTTGATCCATGACATCATATTGATGGATCATGAGTGATGTAATGATGGACATTTGTATGATCTTTACCTAGGTGACCTTAAGGCTAGCCATGAGCGATAAAGACTGATGGTCATCATAATTTTACTAGAAAGTTCAAAATGGAGGAGGAAAAGTTAGCGTGATAGTTCTACTAATTCAAAGCAATGGGTTAGAGAAAGTGTAAATATAAAATGGCTCTAGGGTGATGGATCTATTATCTAGGGGCAATCATATGGTTGGTTATCCCATGGTAGCAGGTTGATAAAAATTGATAAAGTGAACAAGGAAAAATGTATAGATGAATCAAGGGATAACATAGCATCCCCAACATAATGGGTAAGTAAGGATCAAGATGATACCATAGGGAATGGATAAACAACCATTGATTTAGATTTAAATTCAATCTAGATTGAAGATGAAGATTTTCAATTGAATTTGGAATATTTCAAAGAAAGGACTAATATTTGTTGGTTCAGAAGTAAAAGATTGAATCTATAAGAGGTAAGTAGTGAAATAAAATATCTATATAATGATGATGAATCCCTAATTATTTTACTTCATAAGAATTTATTTATTGTTTCCTTTTTAAAACATAAAACTAGAGATCATGTCTTGGCTCACATCCATAAGTGGTTTTTGGGTCAAAGAGGTTTATTTATCAAACCTTAGTTTAGAGGTTTTAACCCCATAATAGAAATCATGGATTCCCTTCATATGTGGGTTAGCCTATATGCTATTATAGTTGTGTATTGAATGCATATTCATCAAAATAGGGAATGCCATTAGTTGTTACCTATATATATATATATATATATATATAAGCAAACAAAGGAGAATCTAAAACTAAAATCTAATATGAGCAAAGTCCAAATAGAAGTTTTAAGGAATGCAATAATTTTTTATCCTAAAATCATATACATTAAAATAAATGAAGACATATGGGTCCAAATATTAGACTATGATAATCTTAGCATTCACTAGTATGGTTGTCAACAAATAGGTCACCTCAAGAGAAAATACCCCAATGTTAAATTTCACAAAGACTCAGTTATTAGTAAGAGAAATAAGAGTATGGATACATTATAGGCTAAGGAAGAATAAAAAATTCAAGGTGTGTAATTATTTATTAAGAATTAAGTTCAAATTATACAAGGGTACCCTTCTAGAAAGGACCTTAGCCAACTCAAATGAGAGTTCTAATTGAAGACTTTAGATTTATGAAGGAGTTTTATGAAGAAGGAAGTGAGTAGGTCCTTTTTCCCTTTAGACTCATCTTTAGTTGATTATGAATAGTTAGAGTATTTATCAAGGTTATAAGGGTCTCATATAAAAGTTAATAAATATCCAAGGTATTATCTTCAAATCTTAAATTGTAAAAAATTATTTTTAGACCTTTAAAATATGGATTTAGAGGTGTCTTTGTGAGATTGAATGAATGATTTATTCAACTAACATTAAAAACAATATACAGGCTAATATATAGCCAATAATATAGTAAAATGACATCCTAGAAAATAGGATGGTTACAAATAATAAACCCAAAATAGTCTTCAGGTGAAATAATATAACAAGAAACACCTATGAAGAATTAAATACAACAATAATATTCTAATGTTGAATTATACAACTCTAACATTATCCCCCTTAATTCAACAACGATTGAAGTGAACAAGGGATAAATTATTTAAATTCCTTAAATTTGTCACATGTAAGTGACTTGGTGAAGATCTATTCACATTTTTATTTTATCAGGTATTATTGAAGCTGGATGTTGTGTTGTTATACATGTTTGCTTATGAAATGAACTTGCACCTCAATGTGCTTTATGCATTCATGAAAACCTAGATTGTGAACAAGTTTTAGAATACTCTCATTATCATAGTATAGGATGGTATGTGTCTTTTATGGTACTCTCAATCCTTCTAGTATACAATGTAACCATATCAATTTTCAAACAACTCCTTCTACAACATAATATTTTACTTTAGTGGAAGATCAAGAAATAAATTTTTGTTTCTTGTTCCCCTAGGACATAGGACCAGATCCCAAAAAGAATACATATCTAGAAGTGGATTTTCTATCATAAATATTTCTTGCATGGTCTGAATTTGAATATCCTATCAATAATAAATTATCATTATTCTTATACTCTAGGCCAAAATCCATTGTTCCCTTGATATATCTTAGTATTCACTTTGTTATTTTCTAGTGAGACATCTTTAGCTCCTACATGAATCATGAAAGATAGGTAACTGCATAACTAATGTCTAGCCTAATATATGTTAAGTAAATAATACTCCCAATTAACTATTAATAGAGATTTGTATTCACTTACGGTGATGGATCTATACAACGTAATTGAATCCTTGTCTCTATAGGTGAAACAATTGGATTACTTTCCATCATACTAAATTTCTCAATCATTGTCTTGGCATATTTCATGTAAGAAAAAAATGTGTGGTCTTCCTTTTGTTATAATTCTAATCCAAGATAATAGTGCATAATCCTGAGATCTACCATGTTGAATGATTGGTTTAGATATTTCTTGGTTGTGTAAACCATCTTTATTAAACTGCCATTGATGACTAAATCATCACATACACTACAAAAATCAAAATATCTCCCCATTGTTATTTTAGGTAGAGATTTGGATAATAGGGACTCCTTTGGAATCCATGTTAAATGAGATGTTCATCCATTTTTTTGTACCAAGCTTGGGGATATATTTGAGATTGTATAGAGATTTTATGAGTTTACATACTTTTCCTTCACTACCAAGAGTGACAAAACCTTCTAGTTGTGTCATGCAAACTTCTTATTGTAGATATAATTGAGAAATACACTTTTTACATCCATTTGGTAGATCCTCCATCCAAATTGTGCATCTAGAGTAAATATCATTATGATTTTATTGATCTTGGCCATAGGAGCAAATGTTTCCTCATAATCCATGCCTTAAAATTTTATTCATATCCCTTTACTACGAGTCAAGCCTTGTGTTTTTTAATACTACCATTTGATTTATCTTTAGTTTTGAATACCCATTTGTAGCTAATTGGCTTCTTCCCTAGTGGAAGATATTCAAGCTATCAGGTTTTATGTTTCATCAATGATTGAAATTATTATCCATGGCATCCTTCCAAGGTTTAGACTATATGGCTTCTTGAATTATAGAGGGCTCTTATAACTCTATAATTGTGATCAATAGGGCCAAATTGAACTCATTTTGATTCATGTTATAATTACTTGGTCTAGTACTTGGTGTGTCTATAATTTTATCTAATTTAGCATCCCTTAATGTAATTGTATACCATTTATGGATATGTAGAGTGGCACTTATGGGTGGTAGATTTAATCCATTATTACCATAATCATCACTATCTTCATCTAGTGTATTTCCATCTTTTTCATTCTCTATGGGTGTTATTGGTGTACCACGTGAGCCTATAAAAGGAGCTTCTAATTCTGTGTTCTCAAAAAAATCAACATCCCTACTTGTGTATATTTTCTTGGTCTTTGGATCCATAAATCTCTAGGCAAGTGATTTATCACTGTACCCTAAGAATAATTGTAGTGAAAAATCTATTGAGAAAATAAACTATGGTTTTGACTACTTCTACCCAAAATGCCTTTATAAAATCTAAATCATGTAGCATATATCAGACCATTTCTATGATAATATGAATCCTCTATTTAGTAGAAACATTTTTTCTAAGTGTATTTGGAGGTGCCATTTGATGATGAATGCCATTTTATTACAAAAATGATTTGAATTTGTTACTGGTGAATTCCTCCCCATAATTTGAGCATGCAATTTTAATTTTTTAACTAGTCTCATTTTCAATAGCAACGTTGAAATTTTTGAAAGTTTTAAAGGCTTGACTCTTTCTATTCAGATAGTAAACACACATTTTTTTGGAAAAATCATAAACAAATAATATGAATTACTTAAACCCCACATGACTAGGTGTCATCATTCTGCACAGATCAATATGTATTAGATAGAGTTTTCCATGTCCTAATATGCACTTTTTTGAAATAGAGCTCTATGTTGTTTTCTTGCTAAGTAATGTTGACATTTGTCTATACCCTTTTGAGAGGTGGAAATCCTCTTACCATATTATAATGGTAGAGTGCATCAATATATTTAAAACTGATGTGACCAAATATTTATGCCACAATTATGTTGAGTCTCTGTCTTTTGCCATAAGTGCTTGATTATTTTTCAAAATGAAATCAAGTTGAAACATGCTACTCACATTGGATGCTTGGGTAATAATTTTTGAGTTTCTTAATTTATATTTAATCAAACACATTTTATTACCACCTTTGCAATCAAATTCAATATTCAAATTGTGCTCCAAATTTGATTGACTGATAAGAGATTCTTGGTTAAGCTGGGTACATATAGTACATTTGTTATTCTATAGGTTTGTGTGCCCAGGGACAGAGGATTATTGCCAATCCCTTTCACACTATATGAGGTATAATCACCCAAAGAAACATGATTTTTATTGGGTGTGTCATTTAAAGTGAAAACCCAATATTTTCTTCCTGTCATATGTTAGGTTGCACCCAAATCAACATATCAGATGTCACTTTGTGATGTTAGTTATTCATAAGGCTATGTAATATATAGGAAGTCCACATATGAAGTGACTTCTTCCTATTTGGTAATGTTTCTTTGTTTATTGGATTTATTTTTCCAATGACCTTTCTTCTATCCTTGTCCTTTGTGTGGATGAGAGGATTTTTGGTTACTAGGCTTATTATTACTTGAAGAGCCCTTTGTAAATGAGTTATACCAATAATACTTAAGGTTAGGACCTTTCCTTCTGCATATAAGGAAAATTTTATAATGTTTATTCCCTTGTGTATTATGCTAATGACCTTGATTTATTTTGGAAGACTTTATTTGCTTCTTCCTTTTGTGTTGATGAGAGGTAAGAGCATGTTCTTCTGATTCCTCTTCTTTTATATACATGGACTCTTCCTATTGCAACATGTTTACCAACTTATTAGAATATGGTTTATATTTTATGATAGTCAAAGTAGTCATGAATATCCTATAGGAAGGTGGTAGTGCTCTTAGGAAAATAGGTACAAAAGAGGTATCTATCACCTACTTACCTAATGCTTGGAGTGGAGCCCTTAGGGTTGTAACACATCATAGAAAAGCTTCTACTTTCTCACTGGACTTCAATTTGAGCGAATGAAGTTGAATATGTAAATTGAGAATGGTACCTTAATTTTTGGCCTCATAGACTATTTAGAACTTATCCCAATAATATTTAGCCATTGTGGCCTCATGAGTATGAGGTTGTGCCTCATCTGAAACCCTAAACATTATTATCAATTTTGTATTTTATTTTACTTTATCAAAGTTATGCTATTGATAAATGTCAGTGGCATGTTAGGTGAATGTGCCATTGATAATAGTCCAAATGTTTTCAAATTATAAATGTGTCCTAATTTTTATTTTCCAAGTGACATAATTATCATCACGTAGAAGTTGAGTTTGGAAGAAAGAATTTTGGGCCATTGTGTAAATTTGACCAATGGTGATGGATTGGTTCCTTATCAATCTAGGTATCAAGGTCTCCCTTTATTTATACCATTAGTTTGATATACCAAACCTTTTTTTATACACACCATCCTTTATACCCTTTGATACATTGAAGAAGTTCACCCTTTCTTTAGATCCAATGGTACATAAAAGAATCATAAATGAACATGAAAGAGAATAATAAATGGTACTTAGATAGTACTGAAAGGGTTTCATCCAATCATTAACACCTACTTAGATGGAATTATATATGCATGGGAATAAATTCCATATATACTTAGAATTATCACCTTCAAGATTTACATCTGTTGACTGATTCAAATGGGTAAAATAGAGGGATGGCTTAGTAAATGTGTTAACCTTATTTCTCCTCAATAGTTTATAGGGATGATGCCCACACATCATTATTATAGTTATGTTATGATATGTATGTAGTAACTCAAGTGCGATAGATTTACCTATAAATATGAGTCAAAAGAATAACTTTGATTGAACACTATGATTATGCATAAATGCACTATTTTATTTTTCCATGTATTTGCTTGCAAAAATGAAATATTGCAATGATTTGCAAATAAATGGTTATAATATATTAAAAATTATAGATCCATTTAAAAAAAAATATCCCTCCCCATTTTTAATTTTCTTGGGGTCTTTGGCCTCTTTTAGAAAATTTTTATGACTTTCCTAGCTAGATTTAGCTAGTTAAAACTGAAGTTGGTGAAATTACTGAATTTAGAAAAAATGCTAAAGTTTCTTTTTCTTCCAAAAAATCCTTTTTGGATATTTAAACTTCCCACCTCTACCTTGGTAAAAAACAACCCTTACCAACCCACCTAAGCATTCTTTCAAATTTATAAATGATGAAACTTGTATTTAAATGCTTAAAAATCTACAAACCATACCTTCATAATGTGTTGTGACAAAGATTCCATATGAGATGTACAACCCCATTAAAAAACTATATGTCACAAATTCACATGAAAATTATGAATGTTTGTTGTCTCCTCCAAAAATCATATTTCAATATTTCATAACATATGACCTCTAAACAAATACAAATCATGTGACTATGTAGATTGACTAGACACTTTTCAAACTCTCTATTTTAGTGGCCCAAAACACTATACAACATGATAAAAAATATAAAAACTAGTATTAGGTGAAAGATGGAATATTCACCTATCAATATGTGTTTTTAGATTTCAAAAGACTGTTCCATACAAAATTTTATGACAAAAAATTGTACTATGGTAGCTAGCTATAAAAAATCAATCAATAGGTTTGTCTCTCAAAGGACTATATGACCTACTAAAAAAAGATCCATTCAAATTTTAGATGACTGATAACTCAGATGGGTACACCCTTGTACCATTAAATTTAGGTTTTGAAAATTTCATATCCCAAAACTATCATAAACATGTAAAAATTTCCATAAAAATCATTCAAACAAGGGAAATTTTGTGTGAGAATGATTGAAATTTGGAACACAATAGTAAAAAATGAACTAATTGAGTAATGGATATGGGAGAGTTTGTTTTATTCATAGCTCTAATCAATCAATGTGTAGAGTGCATGATATCCTCTCAATATCACATACATTTGCTTGTCCTACTCTAAAACCAAATGTGAGCTTGAACAAATGCTATATTCAACTTAAATTCAAAATAATACATAAGGTAATATATAGCCAAGAATATAGTAAAATGACATCCTAGAAAATAGGATGGATATAAATAATAAACCTAGAATAGTTTTTGGGTGAAACAATATAACAAGAAACACCTATGAATAATTAAATACAACAATAATATTTTAATGTTGAATTATATGACTCTAATAGTCTCAACTTCTTAGGAGAGTGAAACTCAAGAAATGTAAAGTTTAGCTTCAAGTTCTTACTGCCTGTTGACCTTTTTAGTCACCATTATTTCCATCATTAAGTATGTTTAAGTTCATAAGGTTTTTCATCATAATTTTCATCCTTTCATTAATGCTAATATGCTTAGTGAAGTCATATTGAGATTTTCCCTTGGTCTAGGAGGCTAATTGCAAGAATTAAGCATTTATTGTGCCATCTTAGTATGTTTTAAGAATATTTTACAAAATTTAAGGTATTTTAAAAAAATTAAGATTATTTTTGTTATAATATCTCCCAATCATATAAGCCATAAAGAGTGTTAGTTAAGTTTTGGTCTTCATAACCACTTCTTAGTTGACCATCTCAAGCTTTTAAAATATGCCAATACATGGGTGAAGGAAATTAAAGGAAAATTTGTAAATAAAAGAATGATGACAAATATGTTGAGATTAAGAATATGTTTCAAGCCTTACATAAAGGATTTAAAGATATCGTGCATGCATCTACATCAATTGTGAAGATCTTTTGGAGCTCTAATTCATATGCAAGGATATAGGGGCAATTTTCATGCATTTTCATGGAAAAAGATTGGATTTTATTGGTTTCCAAGTGGTTCAAGGATTATTCAAATATTTTTCAACTTTATGGAGGCTTCTTAGGCATTTCATAGTGGCTAGTAACTCAAACTATACTTAAATTATGCTAAGATAGCTCAATTCTCTCTCAAATTAGAATTTCAAGTTTAAAATTGCCCCAAAACCAATGTGATACCTTGGTGGAGATGTTGCATGGCTCAGAATGGTTAATATATGTGTTGAAAAGGGTGGCTTACTCCCATCTCATGGTTTTTAGTATCAGTAAGAAGGATTTAACTTTATGAACAATTTTTAAGAATAAAAATTGCTCCAGAACCCTTCAAAACCTTATCTAGAGAACATGAACTTTGTAAATTTGATAATTTGAAGTGTTTTAAAGATTTATAAAGCATGATGAATGCTTTTTATGCCATATAAATGATATCAAGACATATTATACCAATTTATAAGCTTTAAAAAATGTTATATATCTATAAAATGGACCTAGATGACAAGCATACATGAGAAATGAGTACCTATAGGCCTACAAATTGAAAAATGTGTTTTTGGGGTGTTTTTTAAATTGAACATGAACTTTAAATTATTGAAACATGTAGATGATATAAATATAGTCATTGAAAAAAATAATGATATCTTGAGACCATGTATAGCTGAGAAGATCCTCTTGTAACAAATTAATGAAAATGAATGAAATAATAGATTTATATAATTAGTAGAAACATTAAAGGGATTATATTGATCACAGGACACTTCAAGGGGGAAACCTCCTTTGAGAAATATCAATATAATAAATTTGTGGATGCCTTCATTATCCACAACACTTACTTATATACTAAGTTTAAGCTAAGTAATACTACTTCCCATAAATGTGGGATAAAACAGAATGCTCATGGGATGACTTATAAAGCATATACATCGATAGCAACTAATATACCAACAAAGTAAAGAGAAGGGGTAGTATGGGTTCCTAATATCCCATCCCTCTTATAAAAATCTTTATTCTTAAAGCTTTAGATGTGGGAATTGGTGTTGAATCCAAAATAGTGGTTCCCATGTTACATCCTCTAGTTGCATTTCATGCCACTGAATTAATACCTCTATGATTGAGTGGGAGATAAGTTGGTAGGTGCACCTATCTAGGATTATATATAGATAAAGAAGGATGGGTCCTTTATTATCAAGTTTTGGTAACATAGTTTTCAATCATATGTCTATGCCAGGAACTTTCTTCAGATAAGAGACATGAAATAATGGGTGAACTCAAGAAGAAGGTGGGAGCTCCAACTTATAAGTAACTAATCTAATCTTATAGATAACATTATATGGCCCATAGAACTTAGGAGATAGATTATGATTCCATTTGAGTTTTAGGGATGATTACTTGTATGGCTATAAGTGAAGAAAAACCATATCACCTACTTGAAAAGTGCACTTGGAATAATGATGATCACCTTGTTATTTCATTCTATTTTATTTCATATGAATATTTTCTCATAGGATGTTGAGGATTTGATCCTGAGTTTAGAGAATAATGTTAATCTCTTGAACTGGTGAACTAATAAGGGTGTATGGAATGAGAAATGGTGGTACTTGACCATATACAAATTTATATGGAGTCATTTTAATTAAATTGTGGTAGGAGGTATTATACCATCATTTAATGAGAGGGATCCACCTTTCCCACTGATGTAGTTGTTCTAATGTGAAGCAATGAAGGAAAGTTTCCAAGTAATTATTGATAATTTCCATCTAGCCATCCATTTATGGATGATACCTAAAACTCATCTTCATTTGGGTGTCAATGCATCAAAATAGTTCTATCCAAAAATGGCTGGTGAAGGTTGCATCATGATCTGAGACAATGGAAGAAGGAATGCCATGAAGATGGAAAATCTGGTCCAAGAAAATTTATGTGATTATGGAGGTGGTATAAGGATGGCTGAGGGAAAAAAATGATTATATTTAGAGAGGTGATCAACCACAACAAAGATCACTATTGTCCCTCCTGATTTAGGGAGCCCCTTAATGAAATCCATAGAAATATCTATCCAAATCTTGGAAGGGATGGGCAAGGGTTTGAGTAACCTAGGAATGAGTGTTGTTTCACCTTTGTTATATTGGCAAGTATCACATTCAACCACCATCTATTGAATTACCTTTTTCATTCTCTTCTAAAAAAAGTTATGTCATGTCCGCTCATAAGTTTTGAGAAACCTTGAGAGCCTTATGGATGGAGAAGTATGGAGTTCATAGAGTATATCCTACTTAATATTTGTGCTTTGGGGAAGCACCAGATGGCCCTTATATCATAGAGAAGCACCATCCTAAGAATAATGTGGTAATATAGAGGGGTTAGTGGCCAAATATTGAATGATTTGAGATAATGAGGATTCACTGACATACCCCTATTATACAACATCCAACCAATTCAAAATAAACATGGAAATAGCTAAAAGGGAAGCTTGGTCCACAAATATGAGAGATAGAGCATCAACCACAATATTATCCTTACCCTTCTTGTAAGTGATATCATAGTCATAACCCATGAGTTTTTTGACCCATTTCTAATTTGAGGGGGTAGAGACCCTTTGTTCCAAGAAATATTTTAGACTTTGGTGATCTGTTTTGATGCAAAAATGATTCTATAGTAGGTATGGCCACCACTTCTAAATTGCATTCAAAATGGCCATCATTTCCTTCTCATAAATATCACATAATATTGTTTTTCCATAAAGGGATTTGCTAGTGAATGTAATGGGGAATCCTTCTTGGAAGATAACAGCACCAAGTCCATTATTGTAAGCATTACTCTTGATACTGAAGGTCTTGGAAAAATTTGGCATAGCTATAACAGGTGTAGTACACATAATTTATTTTAATTCTTCAAATGCATACTCAATAAATGCACACAAAAAATTATTTCCATGTAAAAGCATCCTTTTTCAACATAGCTATTAGTGGAGTTGTAATCTTCCCATAATCCTTGAAAAATTTGTGATAGTATCCAGTCAACCCTAAATACCATGGAGGCTCTTGAGTGTCTGAGGATGAGGCCAATTTCTCATGGAAGCTATTTTTTTGGGATCCAATCAAACCCCTTAGTACTAAATAATATGCCCAAGATACTCTACTTTGTCTTAGCCAAAATCACATTTAGACTATTTTGTATAGAGATGATGATCAAAGAGAAGTTTTAGTGCAAGATTTAGATGTTGGAGATGCTCAGACCATGTTTTATTATAGATGAGGATATCATATAAGAAAACCAAAATGAATTTCCATAGATAGGGATGGAATATTTTATTCTTCAATGCCTAAAATGTTAAAGGAGAATTAGTGAGGCCAAAGGGCATGACTAAAAACTCATAGTGGCCATCATGTGTGTGGAAAGCTATCTTAGGGATATCATCCTCATGAAGCTAGATCTGGTGATATCCATAGTGGAGATCCAACTTGGAGAAAAAATGAGTGCCATGAAGCTCATTAAGAAGCTCATCAATATAGGGATCAAGAACTTATCCTTGATTGTGATGTGATTAAGTTCTCATAAGTCAATACAGAGGCACCATGACCCATATTTTTTTAGACAAGGAGAACTGGGGAAGAATATGGGATGGTAGTAGGGTGAATAATGCCTTGCTTCATAAGTCTCAAATGAGCATATTGATCTTAATATTTTGTTGAAATGGGTAATGGTAGGGCTTGATGTTAGAAGGGATGCTTCTAAGAAGGAGCTAAAAATGGTGGTCCTCTAGCCATGAAGGTAACAATCCCACTAGTTTGTCAAAGATACATACATACCTATAGAAAATGGTTTATAGATCAGAAAGAGTAGTGGGGACCATTGATGGTTGCATTTGAATGGAGTGGAGCTAGGAAATGATGCTATGTGAATTCTTCTTAAGAAGACTTTCTATGTAATATGAACTTATGATGTTGAGATACCCTAGGTGTAGGCCTTTCAATGTGTGTTTTTCCCACTATCTAAAAACTAAATCTAAAGTTTAATAAAACCCCATAAGATAAGTTAAGTGTGCATAACCATTGGGCTCCCAAAATAACATCACATCCTCCTAAGGGCAAGGAAAACATGTCAAAGTGCAAGTTATAATCTCCAATAGAGATATGCACATTGTGACACTTCCCTTTTTAAGTTAAAGTGCCCCCATTGAAAGTCATGACTTCAAGGTTGGATTAGGGATGGACAAAATAATCAACCTATTTGGTGATCTAAGGGATAATGAAGTTATGAGTGATACCAAAATCAATGAGTATTATAAGAGGGATATTTTTGAAAGAACCCTTGACCTACATGGTTTGTCAAGTGGTGACTCCTACTAAGGCATAGAGAGGTATCTTTGGTTGGTCTTCCTAAAAAGTAGGTTCCATAATCAGGTAAGCTTCATCTATATCATTTCCTATATCCTTAACATATTCCCAATCTTTAGTTTCAGGCAAAGAGTCCACATCAAGTAGGTAGAGATTTTACTCAACTCATTGATGTACCCAAGTGAATTTATCATCAAAATTATAACATAGTCATTTTAATCTATGTGATCATATCTCTACTTCAATCAAATGATTGATAGGAGTGTTTTTGGGGGTTGGCATTGTGTGAGATTTGTTGTGGAGTTGGATTTTTAAATGGAATAAAATTGGATTTGAATCGCTACTGAGCTGTGATCTTATCCTCTACCTATTTAGCCAACCCTAGGGCTTCCATCATCATGTTGGGAAAGAAAATTTTGACTTCAAAATGAATTGCATACTTCAGGCCACTAATAAAGAAACTCATGAAGAATTCATCAAACAATCACTCTGTATGATTAGCTAGTTTTTAAATTCTGTCTGATATTATCTCATGTTCTTATTTGGCAAAGTTTAGTGAGTACTCCAATGAAATCATCAAAAGAACTTGGACCAAACTATTTTAAAATGAGGGTGATAAAATCAGTCCATATTGGTTCATCATGAGCCTTGATATACCAATGGTATCATTGAAGGGCTTCATATTCCAAGTGACAGGATGCAAGAAGGATTTTGTTGGCATCAAAAGTATTATATAGACTAAAATATTATTCTACTTGATAGATCCATCTAATTAGATCTACACCATTGAATCAAGAAAAATCAAGCTTCAATACACATAAATTACTAGGAGAAAACCTAGTGTCTAAAGAGGACTTTGGATGCTGTATGTTGTTCAAGGCAGTATGTTGAAGATTGAGTCAATGAATTTTTTCGTCAAGATCTTTGATTTGGGACTTAAGGGCATCAATTACATCCTCCATGTTTTTTCCTCCTATTTGGGTTACTACCATGGCTAGAATATGAGATTTTTTTTTGTAATGGATAGGAAAACTAGAGTTAAGACATGGTTAGTAAGGGAATTTTTTAATATGGGTGAATTTGGAAGGGGTAAAGGTCCTTCTACTAGGTTTTTTGCACTATTTGAGTATGATTAACGAAGGTGAGGGTAAATTCAAAAGAGGAATGGAAAAAATAGAAAAATTGTCCAAGAGGCACTCAGGAGTAGCAAATGGGAATGAACATCATGGAAAAAATTTGAGGCATATGGAAAAAAACTAAAGACGTTATGGCAAAACTTGAAAAAATGAAAGATTGAGATTTGTGGCAATTAGAAGTGGAATTGGGGTATGGGATGTCAAAGAATAAAATGTGTAGAATGGAATTTTAGTCTTCTTGGTAAACTTTGAGAAGTAATAGAGTAATAGGTGGAGATATATGATAAAAAAATGGGCCTAAAGTTTTAATGGCTGCCTAGGGGTTTAAAGATATCTCTTTGGCCACCAATTCTGTCTAAATGAGTACCACTCTTAAATAAAAACTCTTGGTTTTCCTCATGGGTGGAAACTAGTTAATCAAGATGGGGCCATTGTCCTTTTTGCTAGTAGGTCCTCTTCATGGCCTAGCTACTTTAGGGTTCTTGTGGTACTCTTCATAATGAGTTTTAGGGCTTATGCCCAAATACTTCCCATAGTTATGTAGACAGGTATTTACCTAATCAAAAATAGATATAGTATCTGAAGTAGAAAATAAACAATGTAGTATAATAGAAAAACATGTTTTGAAAAAAAAATTGGCCTTGGAAATCGCTATTATACAAGATGAGAGGATCCTCTCACAACAAATTAATGAAAATGCATGAAATAATAGATTTATATAATTAGAAGAAACACTAAAGGGATTATATTGATCATAGGACACTTTAAGGGGGAAACCTACTTTAAGCAAGCTCAATATAATAAATTTGTGGATGCCTTCATTGGACTCAACACTTATATACTAAGTCTAATATAAATAACTACTACTTCCCATGAATGTGGGATAAAACAAAATGCTCATAGGATGACTTACAAAGCATATGCATCTATAAAAACTAATATACTAACAAATTAAAGAGAATGGGTAGCATGGATTCTTAAAAATAGCTTAAAATATAAAATTTTTACCATATCGGCATGCTTGCTACCCTAAGAGAACCTAGATACACAAAAAGGAGCATAACTTGAGTTATATTGATCCAAAACCTATAAAATTTGAACTGAATGTGGAGGAAAATATTTTAGAAATTTTTGTCATGGTGTCTTGTCTTTAATGTAATTGAGGAGAGATAAAAGGTAAAATTATAGTCCTATTCATGCATGAATGTTGAAAAATAGTTCTCAAGAAGCCCAAAAGTACAAGAACTCAATTTTTATCAATCCAAATGCATTGAAACTTTTTATGTAGGTGTTAAAAGGTTATATCAATGAAATAAAGTTATATTCAAACTTTGGAATCCATTTATGAATTAATTTAATAAGAGTGATGGAAATACTTAACATATTATCATCATACTAGGATCCTATCACTCACATTGACATAATTTAGATCATTTATCTGAAAGACATCCCTTTTAGTCTTCACTAGATAATATACCATGAAAATGGGATATCTTTGATTATGTATTATTTTTACCTTTTCTTTAGTTTGATTTTAATTTCAAACATATATTTTGGGCCAATTTTTAATAGATTTTATACCATATTATTTAACTATTTCGTTTAAGTAACTCACCTTTAACCCTAATTTAGGAGTTTTGCTATAATATCACCCTCAACAGCTAACATATAAACTTGAATAGAAAAATTAGAATTCTACTTCATTATCATACATCATCTACACATTCACATGACTCAGACTTTTATCTTTAATTTGATTATTAACTTAATATTTTAATCAATCTTGCTTAGGTTGTTGACACTCTTTATACCACAACTCAACCCTCTGATCTTGCATAGACAATATTATAAAAAAATTTCAAAGTTCTATTTTATTTTTGATGGTTTATTAGGCTTTATTTTGACCCTCTTAAGATTATTAATGAAATATTCACTCACAACTACTCCTCTTATGCATTTAAAATGATTTTATCTTATTCACTCATAGAACCACCCTCTTCTCTTTATTTGAATCATTCCTTTCTTCTTATAAGACACTTCAATAGTGATGTTAGACTTTTTTACAAGTTTAATAAATTAATTCTCTCTTTAGTTGACAAGGGAGCTTGACTCCATATTAATTCTATCAATGGTCTATGAATAGATATAATTGACCTTGTGAGAGAACTTTCTTCCTTAATTCAACACAAAAATACTAAGGAACAATGACTGCATTTATTCACTTTAAGTAATCTAACCTTACATACATAAACCCAAGAGCTCCTTATTTATTCATCATACAATCCAAGGCATATTCAAACTTATTAATACATGGAATATACTATTGAATATCATAATATGTTATTCTAAACCCTAGTTGTCTTTCATGCATTTAAATCACTTGTAATTGAATACATATAGAGAATGATACATGTACTATATAAAAAATGAAAACCTAAGATTTATAATAAAATAAAATAATATTAAATCAGATGTCTCATAGCTTCTTATCCATTTGGATGATGTCACAAACCTTGTGTTGTCATATCATGAAAATTTAGAGTTGATCTCTTCAAATTCTATGTTCAAACCTTCACCTCAAATTCACACAAATGATAGTAGTCTGAGAACAATGGTCTCAATGTTCATGGAGATAAATATAGTTCTTATAGATCTAATACCTATAGAATATAGTTAAAAACATCCACCAACTACTTGAAACCCCAAATTGAATCCATACATTCAATTTTACATGCAATAAAGAATCAGTTATAGAAATTGTAGACACAGTAGTTGCTATAATCACAAAATTCTCTTACAATAAAGGAACAAATGTCTCAAAGGTCTCAAAGGTGAATAAACTTGTTATATTATTGTTAAAAAAGGTAATAGACACTCAATATAACATTATCCATACAAATATCATTGAAATATATTAAGAAAATATATAGTATATAGATAATATTACTTCTTCAATGACAAACTTATGCCTTTCTCACTATGCCACTTAAGAACAAAGTATTTAGAACTTTGATAGGCTGTGTTACTTTTTCTATCTTCAAGTCCTTTTATATACAAATTTATGTGTCCTATAACATAGTCATGATGATAGGGCTTGAGATCACATAAGAACACTCACTTTTTAAAAATCAACTTATAATCATGTATTATAGAACATTATAAACTCAGTTCAATCCAAAAAATCTTTTATTTTATAGATCAAACATCAATACTATCATAGACTTATGGTAGACCTATAAATAGGCCTATAATTCCTCCTTTATATCGACCTACAAATTTGTAATCCAATTAAAAAATACATATCATTCACTATTATTCTTGTCTCATGACTTTATTTAGTTCTTATTCTCTTGTTTTAAACATTATCAAAACATAATTAACCTTCTAAACTCATCTTAGTCCTAACTCATCCTCCTTATTTCCTTAACTAACTTTAGATTATTCAAATGAGATAACATTAAATCAATTATTATGTTTGAATAGGACTTATAAAAGTAAATAACATAACTTTGATTTTTACAAACATATTGATAAGTAGAAAACATCTATTTACTACTCTTAATCCCCCAGGAAACCTTTATAATATATTTTTATAACCACAATACTATGGAATTATTTCATGATGAAGTACCTTAATAGATGATTACATGAATACTTGAAGACCTTATTTTAAAAATGTATGGTAATGAGATGATGCTCTTGCATCAGAGATAATTCTCTCTCTCAAGAGCTTCTCAATCACTAATGGAGCTCACACCTACAAGTTTGAACTATGTCATCATGAAGAGCCATGGACATTATGAGAGGCCTAAAAATAGTTGACATCAGGTATATATTTCATTATTTAATATTTAATTAAAATTTTAAATTTATTAAAGCATGATCATGGATCTTTTAATGTAAAATAAGAAGTGAACATGGTAAAAAAGTTATTAAATAAGGAGCTAAAGTTATGCATCATCAATGCACCATCATAATTTCCATGTAAAATAAGACATCAACAACCTTAAAAAGATCATCTCTTATCTCTACACCAAAATTAAAGAGAAGAAGTCAAATCAAACAAGGATTTCTTAAAGTGGAGTTTCATCATGCAAGATTGTAGGAGTTGGTTGAAGATAAAGTTGAGTTTTATCACGCAACTTAATATCCAACAACCTCAAGCCTCCAACAAGGACTTCCAAGCCCTCCTCACAAATTGGATGCTTAAAATAAAGTAATGATAGGTTGTATAAGGAATAATATATCAATTTAAATGTTAACTTTAGCTATATTTTAATTTTAAGCCTTAATGAATAAGCGTATGCCAATTAAAACTTAACTTCAACTATGTTTCCATTTTAATCCTTAATGAGGGAATTGATGACAAATTTGCATGCTTGTGATGAGTCCAAGATATATTTGATAATGTATAATAAATGCCCTCATTTTACTCTCTTTTTCTAATAAGTTTGATTGCATTTTATAACTTTTATTTTCATCTGAGATAAGTTAGGATGTAATTATTCATCTTTTGTTGATTATGCTTATAAAATTAAAAACCCTATAATTCCTAACAAATGTGTTCTAAAATTCAATTTTTGCAATAAAATAGTTCATCATCAGGCTAAAGAACAAATATGAAGTGGATTGCATGTTTTTGGAAGCATTGGAATCAATTCAGCTTAGTTCTAAAACTCCACCATACTATTTCAAGATTGTCGCATCTTCATACTTAGCTCTAGAAATATACTTTTAGCTATATAATTATTTGAATTAGCTATAGAAATTTTGTAGATAAGCTCTAGAGCTTTCACAACTAGATATGGAACTAATACGTATCTATTCCAAATGACTGGTGATTTGACAGGTCAATGATCCCATTAAATCAAGAGCAGTTTCCCAATTTTTGTTCTTACAGATCCAAGATATTTATCACAATTGGACATCTAGACACATCTTGATTCAACATCTATTCTGGTCATGATTCAACTCCATCATATCTATGAAATAGTTACAGTTATGAACTAATTACAATGATGAAATAATTACAGCTATGAAACAGTTACAGCTATCAAAGCATCTATATATGTAGACCTCAAAATTTAGGATAAAATAATAAGAAAAAAATCATTGAAGAATAGAGAGATAAGGATAGATTAGTACATTTTGTAATACAAAATATTTTATCAATGAAATAGCCATATTTGTTTTGAAAGCAAATTAAATTGTTCAATCCTGTTTCTAGGCGGAGCAAGGGCCCACTCCTCTAAAGAACCAGGATCTTCATCTTTGGTCAGTATTTATATTTTATTAAAGAAAATAGGTAACTCTGTTAAATTTATAAATTCTTCCAACTCTTTTAAGTTAAAATCTATTTTAAATTTGTTCTAGAAGGCGTCTTAGATTAAATTCTCATTTCTTTGCAATTATTTTCTAGCAATTTATTTTATTTAGAATGTGTGTTTATTTCCAACAAATCTATTTCATTCTGCAAATGTGTGTTCATTTCCAAAAATCTATTTTATTATACAAATGTGTGTTTACTTATAGCAAATTCATTTCTGCAAACATGTGTTTACTTTTAGCAATTTTCATAGTTTGATTCCAATAAGGTTTTGACCAAGAAGTTCTTAAGACATTAACCCACCCCCCCCCCCCAAAAAAAAAACAAAACAAACACCTACAATAAATTAATAAATTGCTACAATTCCTCTAATTGCATATAGATTTAGACATAGCCCTGGTTAAATATGACATCAATATAAAGTTGATTAAATGTAGGGAATAATGACACCCAGCATTTTTGGTGCCGTTATTGGGGATTCACTAGTTGGAATTTTCTAATTAGGTGTCAACAAGAGAAACAATCATTCATTTAGTAATTAAAGAAAATTTCCCTAATTTATGAGTAGACCACGAGACTCCAAGGGTAGATTTATCCCCAAAATATTTGAACAATAATTTCGATCATCTTCTAGTTTGAGTAAGGACACTGAGCAAGAATTGGAGGCACCATTATCTCTTATAAGACAAGAAGCAGAATTGCCATTCTTAGAATTTTTGGATCAGTCACCAGAACCAAATAGAACCTTAGGGAGGAGGATTATTTCCCAAGATCCATTGAGGGAAAGTTTTTATTCTTGATTGAGTAGTCAACCTCCTACTCCTAACTTTTCACCATCCCCAAAACAAGCTACATACCACATTGATTTGGAGAAGGGACTAAAAAATACTAGAGAGATGGCACGAGAAGTTAGAAGAGAATCTTTACCTATCCCATTCAGATCGAGGATGATGAAACCACTATGAAAAAAATTTCACTTGCACACTTGCCCACATTTAGAGGAATGTCATCTGAGGATCTTGACCAATTTTTATTTGAGTTTAAAGTACTATGTCAAACTTATGATTATAAGATAGGTAATCAAAAACTCAAGTTGTTTCCATCTACTCTGAAGGATGCAGTAATGAGGTGGTTTATGGGATTAACATCTAATTTTATTATCAACTAGGAACAAATGGAAACTGTCTTCATAGACAAATATCAAGATTATTATAGAGGAAGAAATCGAAAGGAAGAATTTTTCAAAATCAAATAGGAAGAAGTTGAAAATATAAAAGATTATTTGGATAGATTCCTCTTTGTGAGTAAAAGATGTGGATTTATACTTCAAGAAGATTTAAGTAAAACCATTTTTCTCAAAGGATTGGATGATGAATCTAGGGAGACCCTTGATTTAATTGGCAGAGGAAACATTTCTCAATTAAGAATGGATGAAATCATCAAAATTTGTAGAAACTATTCAAGGACAAGGGGTGGAACTAGAAAAGGGAAAATGGTTAAAAAATTGAATCCTAATATGAACAAATTGATGGATGAATTGGAAAAATTTAAGATAAAAATATTATTTCAATTAACTTCCACCATGGATGGATTAAAATCTAAAGTAAATGCCCAACTTGAACCATTAGCCATGTATTTTCCTAGATACAGGAAGAAGCATGTAATAAGGGATTATCCTTTGGATAGAACAGAAGTATGCCTTGTTTGTGAATCTAAAGAACATGATACTCATGCTTCTTCTCTTCTTCTACTCATAAAAGAATAGCTCAAATAAACTAATACATCATCCACCATAGAAGAATTTAATTTTGTTTAGAGACAACCCAGCCAAGGACAATTTAAGCCAAGACCAACTCTCAATCCTTGGATGATGCCATGGGTAGCTCAAATAGTACCACAAAGTTGGTGATAGCCAACTTGGGACCCTCAACCCACATGGCATCCTTAGGATTAGGCAATTCAATCTTGGTATACTCAAGGACATCAACAACCTTGGGCTGGTCAAGGAAATCCTTATGCTTGGCCACAACCTAGATGGGGCCCTAACAATTATGTGCAAGGCAAAACATATCCAAATCAAAACCAACTAGCCATAATGGGACCTCCAACACAAAATCCACAATTTGAAAATGCAGTTCAAACACAAATGCTAGCACAACTAGTAGCAAATGTAAGAAACAAAAAAACAATTCCTGTATACGAAATAAAACTAGAAAAATCAATTGATTTAAACATAATGGATTGTAAAAACATTCAAATCAGATTTGACAAAATAGTTAGCAGTCCCCCTGTTATAGTCACTGAAATGGCAGAAGAAGGTAAAACTCCTAGCATAGTTACACCTAAAGAAAATGACAAAGAAAGAGATAAGGAACTAGAAATAAATTCTACTAAAATTCCATTTCTAGAAAGACTTAAAGAAACCATAGAACTTAAGGAATTTGAATTGGTTTAGGAACTAATAAGATTGAATATTGAAATACCATTTTTATAGGAAATTAAGGATATTCCATAGTTAAACAAGTTAATCAAACTATTATGTTTCAAAAAACCTAGAAGAAAGAAGCAGTACCCCAGGACTATTCCAGTAGATGGGAAACTTGCTAATTTATTAGCAAGAAAACTCCTACTACTTAAATATGGAGATCCTGAAAGCCCTATTATTTCTATTTCTATAGGGAATAAGGATATACATAATGTTTTGATTGATTTGGGCACATCTATCAATGTAATGACAGTGGATACTTTGAGAACATGACCACTACTAGGCATACAACCTACTAATACCATATTATAGATGGCAGATCAGTCTGTAGAAAAAATAGGAGTTATTGAAGATGTGGCAGTAATGGTGGAATCATAGGAATATCCAATCAATTTCCTTATCTTATAGCCAAAAGGTAAAACACTTGGTTATCCCATTTTTTTGAGGAGACCATGGTTAGCTACAGTTGCTACCTTAATTGATTGCAGGTCAGGTGATATGACTATTTCCAATGGTAAGAATTATAAGCAAATTTCATTATATCTTTATGCATGACCTTTTGTTAATAATCAAGAAAAATTATGGGTTGATAATCTTGATATTAATAAGCAAAATATGTCTTCTTTGGCTATGATAACATTGTAGGATCATGCACGAGAAATAGAAGAGATGGTTAATCCTTCATCAAATGAACATCAATTGTCATTAGAGAAAATGGGATTAGCTCTAGAACCTAGAGAATTTGTTTTGGAACCATCATAGTTAGTTCTAGAACCACACCAATTCTCTACAAATAGAGATAATTTCACTACAGAGAAAGGATTTGTAGCTTTAGATTTACAGATATCAGGAGATGATGAAGAATTTCTAGACAACAGCAATAATGAGGAATTCAACCTACAACAAGATAAATATAATAACTCTTCCTATTGTCCTTTAGCCATCATCTATCTCAAGGAACTTTCATAGATATTGTTACATGTCATATGTTGTTACCACATGCATGTCCACTAAACACCTTAATGGAACCCCTTCAACAAATCATTTCATCATATATTACAACCAAACATGTTGAGATTCAACTAGGAATTTTTTTGAATATTAATAGTTGGTTAACAAATGATGAAGAAGCCAAATTGTTTGATGTTCTGAAGGATCATACTAAAGCTTTTGCTTGCGACTATAGAGATATGAGGGGAATTCATCCAAGTATTTGCACCCATCACATTTATACTAAAAAAATTAGACTAATTAGGCAACCTCAGAGAAGGGTTAATCCGTCTTTAAGAGATATAGTCAAACAAGAAATTGAAAAACTATTACAAGTAGGTTTTATCTACCCTATTTCAGATAGCTAGTGGGTGTCTCCTCTTGTAATTGTCCCTAAAAAGGATTGAAAATAGAGAATTTGTGTTGAATATAGGGAATTGAACAAAGCCACCCTAAGAGATTATTTTCCCTTACCATTCATAGATCAAGTCTTAGACAACCTTTCGGGTAAATAGTACTTTTCCTTCTTGGATGGATTTAGTGGATACAATCAAATTAGAGTTGCTGCTAAGGATCAGGACAAAACTACATTTACTTGTTTGTGGGGTACCTTTGCTTACAGGGTATTGCCATTTGGACTATGTAATGCTCCAACAACATTTCAAAGAGTTGTATTAGCAATTTTTACAGACCTAACAAATGACTATGTAGAGGTATATATGGATGACTTTACTGTGCATGGAGATACATTTGATGATGCCTTGAGAAATTTGGATAGAGTATTAACAAATTGTGAACAACATCACTTGTCTTTTAGTCATGAGAAATGTTTATTGATGGTTGATGAAGGGATTGTATTAGGACACCATATTTCAAAAAGAGGAATTTAGGTTGACCAAAACAAAATCAAGATTATTTTAGATTTGCCTATTCCTCAAAAACCCATAGATATCAAGTCATTTTTAGGGCATGTTGGATACTATAGGTGCTTTATTAAGGATTTTAGTAAAATTTCTACCCCCATATTTAAGTTTCTTGCCAAATACTATGAATTTATTTGGGATGAATAGTGTCAACATGCTTTTGAAGAAATTAGTAACTACCCTAGTATTGCAAGGACCTAATTGGGAGAAACCTTTTCACATCTAAAATGATGCCTCAAATACCTCAATTGGTGTAGTTTTGGGACAAAAATATGAAGAAGGAAGAATGCATGCTATTTATTACCTAAGTAAAAATCTTACTCGCACTGAAAAAAATTACACTACCACTAAAAAAGAATTTTTGGCTGTGATTTATGTAATAAATAAATTTAGACATTACATTATAGGGTACAAAATATTTGTACATATAGATCACTCAAAAATTAAATATTTAATGAACAAACCAGTGGTTGGAGGTAGAATGATTAGATGGTTATTACTTCTACAAGAATTTGATATTACCATTATGGATAATCTAGGCAAATCTAATGTAGTTGTTGATTTCTTGTCAAGACTGACTACTATAGGGGAGCAAGATCCAGTCAAGGACAACTTTTTAGATGAACAATTATTTGTTATTTCAGCTAATACACCATGGTTTGCTGACATGGAAAATTATCTTGCAATAGGGAAGTTTCCTCTTTCTTTCACTTAAAAACAAATAAAGAAGTTAATCAAAACCAGTGCACAATTCAAATGGTTAAATGGAATACTATTTAAATGTGGTCCTGATTTGGTTTTACGTAGGTATGTGAGAGAAGATGAAATCTTTGACATCCTTTAGGTATGTCATGATGAACCAAGTGGAGGACACTATTCAGTGAAAAGAATAGCTCACAGGATACTTGGCACTTTTTACTATTGGCCATCTTTGTACAAAGATGTGAAGAAATATATCAGGCAGTGCGATCCTTGTCAAAGGATGGGACAACCAACCATTACCAATGAAATGCCTCTGAAACCACAAGTAGTGATTGAACCATTTGAGAGATGGGGATTGGATTTTGTTGGACCCTTTAATCCTCCTTCACAAGGAAAAGAGCACATTCTTGTGTGTATTGATTATGTAACAAAATGGGCAGAAGTGTAGGATTTAATAAATGCTATTGAAGAAGTAGTTTTTGATTTCCTTTGGCACAAAATTATGGTAAATTTTAGAGCACCAAGGAGCTTAGTTTCAGACCAAGGACCCCAATTTATGTCCAACATGATTAGGCTTTCACAATGTATTATTAGATCAATCATAGGAAGTCATCTCCCTATCACCTGTAAGCAAATGGACAAGTTGAAGTGATAAATAGAGAATTAGAAAACATCCTCACTAAAACAATTGAAGTTGAAAGAAGATATTGGGTAAAAAGACTACTTGAAGCTATCTGGGCTTACAATATAACTTGGAAAACCACAACAGAATTTTCACCATATGAGTTAGTCTATGGAAAAAATCCCTTATTGCCTATTGAGTTTGAACTACAAACATTGAAGACATCAGATAAGGTAGGGATTGAATTGGATGTAGCCCAAAAGAAGAAAATCCTTCAACTCAATGAATTGGATGAATTCAAAATGGAAGCACTTCACTAGACATAGATAATTCAAGATCAAAGGAAGCAATGACATGATTCACATATCAAGGAAAGATAATTCAAAGTAGGAGACTGGGCATTGTTGTTTGATTCTAAGTACCAACAATTCAAAGGCAAACTAAGAACCAGATGGTTGGTACCTTATTAGATCAAGCAAATATTTGACAATGGTTCTATCCAACTACTTCCTATTGATGGCAGCGGAAGAGTACTCTTGGTCAATGGCCACATGCTAAAACTTTATAGGAAGCCTCCTACTAAGGATGAATTCTTGAAGTAGATTGAAGTAAATAAAGAATTTGATCATATGGAAGAACCTAGTTCTTCCAAAATGATCAAATAATCAGATGAAAAGATCTAGAATAAAGAGAAGAGGATGAAAACCAGTAAATGGTGTTCTCTTCTTAAAAAAAAATCAATTGAAAACCAGTAAATGGTGGTTGATCTTCCTAAAAAAAAGATCAATTGAAAACCAATAAATGGCATTTGAACTTCCTAAAAAAAAGATCAATTGAAAACTAGTAAATGGTAGTTGATCTTCCTAAATAAATGGCTAATTCAAATAAAACTTTTTTTAATAACTATTTTCTAACTACTTTTCAGGAATAATGAGTCATCATAATGGAGGGATTACATCATACAAGATGGTAATTATGTTTTTAACTTGTTAAAGGTTAGATTGAAAGTTTGCATGTGTGATTAGACTTGATTTAGAAAGATTAGTATGATGTCATTTATTATACATCATGGTTAAATGTGCAAAATCATGAGAAGGATATTAATGATGGAATGAGTTGGTAGATAATCATAAAAAAAAGATCATTCTTAAACCAACAAAGTAAAATCTAGTTATAGAATAATTTTAAAAGAGATATAGTGAATTACCTCCATCAGTTCTGCAGCTGAGTACAATAATTTTGCCACTGAATTCACCAAATCAGCAACCAAATCTACTAGTTCCATAGTCAAAACCATTAGTTCCACCGATAAAAGAAATAATCTTCAACTAACTTGTGTAAAATTCAAGAAGCACAAATCATGGGGATAAAAAAGAAGTCAGAACCAGAAAATGATACCCATATCTTTGTAGATGAAGAAGTAGCAACCATCTTTCAACAAGCAGGTTGGCTAGAGTTTCTAAGGAAATTTCCCAATTATAATGATGAACTGGTAAGAAAATTTGTTGTCAATTTAGAACAATCAAGGACAAAAACTAGGAAGGTTGTTATTCCTTTTTATGTAAATGTAATAAGTGAAATGTTTGGAATACAAATAGTGCATGTTCCAAACCTTGTCAAGGGCACTTTAAAAGACCTGGCTGAAACCTTTTTGAAAGAAGGGGAAGCTGAACCCTAGTATATTTATAATAAAAATAAAATCATTAGGGGAGTCAAAAAGGCTAGCTTGCCTAAACCCTTTGATAGAGTAGCATTTTGGATAGTTAAGTATTTAACTTGTGATGGACAATTTGGGACAGTAGAAAAAGAAGTCCTAAAAATCCTTATACACCTCAGATATGGAGCTAAAAAACTAGAATATATAGTAAACCTTCCAAGGTTTCTTTTTGACTCCATCCATACAATGTCTCAGAGATATTCTTGGGGTGTAGGAATAATCAGACATCATGGGTTAGTGCATTTAGTATGATAGCACCATTTCCTTTCAAAGAAAAATGGGTAAGAAATGTGGGACAAATTTCTTGGCAAATTTGGGCAAAACCTTGGTATTTCAAGAAGAACAATAGCAACTCCTCAAGGCCCCTTTAGTTCATTTGAAAGATGATACCAGTGCTAAAGAAAAGAAAATATTTAGGGAAGAGGAAATACCATAGATAAGAAAATCTAAAATAAAATTTAAAATTATAGACCCTCCTATGCCTTCTTGAGACATTTCTTCTTCTGCAAAAGCTACAGAAGAACTGATACCTGTCTCTGATAGTGACAGTTCACCTACGTAAAAGGTGAAGATCAGAAGAAGTTCTAAAAGGAGACCCATGTCTGCACATTCTAAGGCTCCTCAAGAAGGAAGACATCATAAAAAGTCTAAAGAAAGTCTAAAGGAAATGGATGAACAAGAAAGGATGGAAACTAAAGCTACCGATATTTTGGGCAACATGGCCATGACTCCTCCTAGACCAAGTCAAATAGAAAAGGAAAAGGGAAATAAAAGATTTGAAGAACAAGATTTCCAAGAAATGAGTGAAATAGTAGCACCATCACATGTAGAAGATGAATAGGCATCTTGGAGAAGAAAAGGAAAATCCCCTATGGTGGAAGAGGAATGCTTAATTCCCCAAGAAATTTTAGAGAAAGAACAAAACTAGTAAATTTAAACAAGCTCTATTTTTATCTAGAGTAGAAATCATCATCAAGGAAAAATATGAGGAATTGAACATCCTCAAACTCAAATTAGAATAGAAAGATATGCTCCTTGAAGAATTAACAAACTAGTTCACAGCCAAGAATGAGGAATTAGTAGAGACTAAAAGAACTGATGGAGAATGAGGAAAAATATACAATATAGACCTCTGTGTCAATAGTCTCTGCATAGAATGAATTGACTTATCTACCACTCAATTAGTTATGGGATGATACATGCAAAGAACTCAGTGTAATCAAGGCATCCAATACAGACTTAAAAGGCAAACTAGCAGAAGAAGAGAAAGCAAGGAAGGAATGGGAAGACAAGTTTTACAAGGAGGAAAATGATAAGTATAAATGTCTTGTGAAAATATAGATAGTTTGTATGTTGAGTGAAAAATTGCTTAGGTGTAGAAGACCTTCCCCTATTTATAGCATGTTTTTTGAAGAACAATTCATTCAATGACAGTTGGCAAGGATATCATGTGGCCTTCCTCATGAAATAAAAGATGAAGTTGATTTCTTAGCCACCTAATCCTTAGCCAATACAGAATATAAAAATATTCTTTGTGAATTCTACCTCTGCAAGTTTATGCTAAAAAGAAATACAAGTTTTATGATCAATTTGTATGTAGGGGAAAGTCAACTTAATGCATTTGTCTCTATTCTTCAAAATTAGATTGCATGGAAGGAAAAAGAGTCAGAGCATTAGTCAAAAGCTAGTTCATATGGTCTCTGTATGCGAATTCATTATGGTAATCTACTTGCCTTTGCTACACATTTCCAATCCCATGCATTTAATGACAAGTTCAGGGGACCTTATCTTTTCAATTTATAACAAAGCATGGATGTCTTCACCTCTTATGCAGAGATAAATTTTGATAATATCTATGATGCATGTTCAAAAAGATGGGAATTTCTTCCAGTAGCATTGAAAATAAGGGAAGTAATATCCCCCTCAAATTTGATCTAGAGTTTACAAAGGGCAAAATATTTATGTACAATAATTCCTCAGATCAATGAAACTCCCCTATGCATATGGATAGGCATGTAGAAAAGACCACCTCTACTTCTCACTCCCATATCTCCTTAGAAAAATAGAGAACTTCAAAACCCCACTCAATTTGAGGAATGGAAAAAGAAAGTGAAAGTAAGAGTAGGGTATAGTACTTTAGAATCTAAACCTTGGGATATTCAGTTTCAGCCATTTGATCTAAGCTATCAAATGGAATTCAGAATATACAAGCCTAAATTTGAAGAGTAAAATTTGTAAAGGGACTTAAAAACAAATAAATATGGGGGAAATGATGAGGCCAGGATATTTTGATTAATGTATAATAAATGCCCTTAGCTTACTCTCTTTTTCTATTAAGTTTGATTGCATTTTGTAACTTTTATTTTGATCTGAGATGAGTTAGGATGTAATTATCCATATTTTGTTGATTATGATTATAACATTTAAAAACCCTGTAATTCCTAACAAGTGTGTTGGAAAATTCAAGTTTTGCAATAAAATAGGTCATCATCAGGCTAAAGAACAAATATGAACTAGATTGCATGTTTTTGGAAGCATTGGAATCAATTCAGCTTAGTTCTGGAACTCCACCATGCTATTTCAAGATTGTTACATCTTCAGACTTAGCTCTAGAACTCTATATTTATCTCTAGAATTATCTGAATTAGCTTTGGAACTTTTGCAGATAAGCTCCAAACCTTTCATAGCTAGATATGGAACTATTATGTATCTATTCCAAATGATCAGCAATTTGATAGGTCAATGATCCCATTAAATCAGGAGTAGTTTCCCAATTTTTGTACTTGCAAATATAAGATATTTATCACACAGCTGGACATCTAGCCACATCTTGATTCAACATCTATTCTAGGCATGATTTGATTCCATCATATCTATGAAATAGTTGCAGCTATGAAACAATTATAGCTATGAAATAGTTATAGCTATCAAAGAATCTATATATACAGACCTCAGAATTTAGGATAAAATAATAAGAAAAAAATCATTGAAGAATGGAGAGATAAGGATAGATTAGTATATTTTGTAATACAGAGTATTTTATCAATGAAATAGCCATTTCTGTTTTGAAAGCAAATTAAATTGTTCAATCCTATTTCTAGGCAGAGTAAGGGCCCACTCCTCCAAAGAACCAAGATCTTCATCTTTGGTCGGTATTTATATTTTATTCAAGCAAATAGGTAACTCTGTTAAATTTATCAATGGTTCTAACTCCTTTAAGTTAAAATTTGTTGTAAATTTGTTCCAGCAGGCATCTTAGATTAAATTCTCATTTCTTTGCAATTATTTTCTAGCAATTTATTTTATTTAGAACATGTGTTTATTTCCAACAAATCTATTTCATTTTGTAAATGTGTGTTCATTTCCAGCAATCTATTTTATTCTGCAAACATGTGTTTACTTCTATAAAATTCATTTCTACAAACGTGTGTTTACTTTCAGTAATTTTCATAGTTTGATTCCAAGAAGGTTTTGACCAAGAAGTTCTTAAGACATTAAACCCAACACCCCCCCCCCCCCCCGGCAAAAAAAAAAAAAAAAAAAACAACTACAATCAATTACTAGATTTCTATGATTCCTCTTGTTGCATATAACTTTAGACACAGCCCTGGTTAAATATGACATCAACAAAAAGTTGATTAAATGTAGGGAATAATGACACCCAATAGCTTGTTTTATCACTAATGACTCATTTCAATAAATTTATTGTTTTTTTTCAAGTAAGGAGATACCTCTAATTGGTTATGGCTCAACCCTGCCAAATTTTAGGTTTTTAAACACCTTCTTGAGCAATAAAGAAACTGATTTTACCTTCTAATAGGCTAGTTATTGTATGAAATTGATGAATTTTTCATGTAATCTTGTGATAATTACATACCATACTTAATTTATGTCCACTTTTGTGCACCTTTATTCATCAAACTTGATCTTTTATAGGTTGTAGTTTATGTCTCTGAGAGTTTATGTTGAATCCTTTCTACAAAACTATTATTCCCAAGATTCAATGGTGAGTTGTGAGTTGTGTATATGTTAGTGTTCTTTGATCTAATTATATGTATATCCAAACAAGTTGAGGTATTCAATTTTGGTGCATCGCCCCATAGTTAGTCATATAAGTATAGGGATCTATCTCTCTTTTCATTATCAAGAAGTATTTTAGGTGAGGATCAAGGGAACCAACCCTCTCTGGAGGTTTACTTCCATTATAGTACACCCACAACTTGGAAGTGATCCCATTGTGTAAATTAGGAAAGAAGCCTAAAGACCTTCCTCAAGGGTATAATATTATTTTGACAATAGTTTCTGGCATGCCCAGTGGGACTATAGCTCAGAAGATTGCTAAAGATTGGTGCTAGTTTTAGTAATTTATAACATATACATTACTTAGGTACTCAGCATTTAGTGATTCCATAATCATACAAACATCTTAGTGGCATATTAGTGAAAATTTCATACCAAAAGTCACAACAATATCAACTACAAAAGGTATTACTTCTAATTTTATTGAATTACATTTGAATTCAACCAAAAAAAAGAGGTTCTTTAAATCTAGGCCATACACCAAACATCCCTCTACCTCATTACATCAAAACTTACCTCAGAATAACCCTATATCAAGATTAAATTTTAGTATGGTTATCCATAAAAACCATTTTTTATACCTTTTAATGGTGGCATCCCTTTGAATCTTGCCCAATATAATGATATTCCAACCTTAACATTGAAAATATTACCTTTCTTCACTAGATAAAATCAAACCACTCCTATAGAACACATTAGAGATGTGGCTAATTTGTGTTTTGGGCATCATGTAATCTAAAAAAATATATCTATTAGGTTTCTTGTTTCATATTTCAATGAAAAGGTTATATAGTGGTATAGGCATCTTCCTCTTAAATCCATTACAACATGGGATGCGTTAGGAGTAGCCTTTTACAAACAATTTGAGGATAAGTCATATAACCTCTCTCTAGTTGAGTAATTGACTACCACTAAGAGAGACCCCCATGAATTCCTAGAAAATTTCAACCTTAGGTTCTAAAGTACATGGGATAGGATCCCTCCTATGATTAGGCCATCTCCTGAATATGCATTCTTGTATTTTTTGAGAGTTTTAAACAATGATATATCAGTGATGATCTAGTCAATGGGTGGAAGGATACTACCAAATGCATTTGAGCTGGCTATAAGGGTAGAAAATAACATTATACAAGATGGAAAACTTTCACCAAGGCCTCCTATGCCATTCTTTATAGAATTTAATCCCATTAAACCTTTTCAAGTTCACATATTATCCCATATTCCATCTCTATCTAATCAAGTTGTAGCTCTTCTTGTGTAATCTAGTGAGTTGAGTGAACTAAAGGGTCTTATGAAATCATTTGGGAATGAAATGTTGGACATAAAGAGGTAATTAACTTATCTTAATAGATAATATTAGCCTCCTTATCAACATCAATATCAGCCTAATAGGCCTCCTTTTTAAAACTACCATTCAAATAAACCTCCCTACTAAGGACAAGGAGCCATTACATAATCTAGGCTATATACCATTATTGATCCAAGTATTCCCTCATTTTACGAAGCTATTATCCATAATAAAAATAACCTCATACAATAACAAGAATGGTGTACTCCATGCAATCAACCCCAGAGTGAAGCCTCTTGCCTTAATGGAGTATTGAATCAAGCTCTAGTTGTGCAAGGTATGGTAATGCCTCAACTATCACAAACTGAAATGCCACCTCAAAGAGAGATAAATGATGGTCAAGGAAAAGCTAATGCTATATTTTTGAATTGAAAAGAAGGATATCATTGTAACATGAATCAAATAATGGATACAAATAGGTTGACTAGACCAATAGTGGTTATCACAAGAGCTAAGAGGAGAGCAATAGATGATGCACAAGAGGTACCAAATTTTTTTAATTTTTCTTATTCATATTCTAAAAAAAATAACGAGCCTCTTGCATCCCCAAAAGTACAAAAAAAAAAAAAATCAAGTCATTGGAGGTAATGTAATATCCCAAACTTCTCATGCTCAAGAGAGAACTACTATTCTGAAGGGGAAACCAAGGGTTAGTGGCACTCCTTTTAACATCATAAACCAAATTAATAAGGAAAATTTGAGATTATATATGTGGGATAATTTAATTATTATGGATAAAAGGATTTGATCCAAGAAGAGCTCTCTAACTTCCATATCTCAACTTGATCAACAAGGAATGAAAGTGTGGTTCTCACTAATTCCAAACAACCTATTATGTAAGGGTACAACCTATGAAATAGAAGGTAAAACCACTCAAGGCTGAAGTAAAACCAATTAAATATGGTAAAACTCCTCCCTTATACCTTTATTTGATCATTGGTAATAATCTACTTCATAATTATATGGTTGATAGTGGTACTACTAGCATAGTTATGCCAAAGCAGATAACTGATAATCTTGGATTGAAGTATGATCCGAACACACAAAAAGTGTTGTAACTATATGGTATAGCTACCAATATATTGGGAGTAACTAAATATTTACACTTGAATTTACATGCTTGCTCAGGTATTTCTATTCTTCAAGATGTTTTGGTAGTTAATTTGCCACAATATTTTGCATTATGCTTGCCAAGAGACTTCACAATGAATATTGAAGGGTACATATCTTCATATTGGTCATATTTGTTTTTAATAACAAGGCATGGCACTAAGGTTACTTTAAAACCAAAAACTATTTCCAATTTTAAAATATGACCTTACATGCCAAGCATTACCATTGTGAATTGTACTATACTTGATTAGAAGGAGCATCCAAGTGATCAAGATCCAACCACTCTTCTTGAAGGCATTCCTAATTTTTTTTTGATGAGTGAGCAAGTGAAAACCATGAGTGTGATAAAATATTAATGAAGAATAAGGCTTGAAAATTTATTGTTTGCATGAATATGGAATGTCTATACCAACTCTTGCCAAGCCAAGTGAGTCTAGTGAAGAATTATAGAAGCTATTCTTTGATGGATCCAGGAATAATAATAGAGTAGGGACTAGAATTATGCTAATTTATCCATCAAGTCAAAGGTACTACTCTTCAATAAGATTTCAATTTGGTTATACTTGTAATGTAGCTGAGTATGAGACACTCATACATGGTCTCTAATGGGTAATAAAGGTAGGATCAAAACACCCTTCACCACTAAATGGGGAACATATGCATATAGTAGAATTCCCTTTGGATTATCAAATGTAGGTGCTAAATTTCAAAGAGCCATGGAAATGGCCTTTCAAGGTTTGTTAATGAGATAGTTTTGGTATATTTATATGACATAGCTATGTTTTCAAAGAATGCTAATGATTATTTGAGTCATTTTAGGCATATTTTTGAAAGGTGTAGGCAATTTGGGGTCTATTTCAATCCAAATAAATGTGTGTTTTTAATTCATGAAGGTATGATCTTGGGCCATGTTGTCTCAAAGCAAGGATTGACCATTGATCCCAAAAGGGTAAAATCCATCTTGTCCTTATCTTTGCCTCAAGACAAGAAGGGAATACATAGTTTTTTGAGTAAAATCAACTATGTAAGAAGGTTCATTTTTGATTTTGAAACTTTATTTAAGCCATTAACAACCATGTTGAAGAAAAATCAAAATTTAGGTGGACAAAGGAAGGGAATAATAACTTTGAGGCCATCAAGCAAGCCATTTCCCAAGAACCTACACTTAAAAATCCTAATTTATCAAAGGATTTTATATTGTATGCATTTGAGAGTTTTAAAATTATTTTAGTTATGCTGAACTAACAAAATGATAAAATTTTAGAACAAACAATTGACTTCTTTAGCCAAGGTTTGAAAGACTATGAGGTGAGGTATAATTTTATGGAAAAGCAAGTACTTTTAGTTATTAAAAGTCTAAAAAAATCAAACATATAATTTCAAACAACAAGATTCATGTTATGGTATCTCATTCGAGTATTAAGGACTTGTTGTTGAGAAAATATTTGAATGAGAATAGAGTTGGTTGGATCATAAAAGTGATGGAATATGATGTAGACTTCAAGGTAACCAAGATAACAAAAGGTAAGGGGATATGTGAACACTTATATTCAAATTTAGAAGATAATAAGGAGGCTATCCTATCACTCCAATATGAGCCACATGCAATTGTATCTTTATCTCCTACAAGTTGGACACAAGAAATGATCCATTCTTGCATACTAAGATGTTTTCTTGAGGGTTAGATAGGACAAAAAGAAGGCATTTCAAACTTCAATATATTCCCTTTGTCCTTATTGATGGTGTGTTACTCAAAATAGACATTAATAGTGTTATTTTAAGGTGTGTAGATATAAATCAGATTGATAGACTACTAGAAGAGTTCCATGATGGTTTTTCAAGAGGGAATTATGCTCCAAGAACCACAACTCTCAAAATCTTGAATAGGGGCTACTATTGGTCTAGTATATTCAAGGATTGCTATGCATGGATTAAGAAATGTAATAAGTGTGCCTTATTTGTGGGAAAGGAGAAACTTACTTCCCTCCCTCTTCACCCCATTTTAGTTGAGCAACCATTTATGCAGTGGGGATTGGACTTCATAGGGGAAATCAATCAACCATAAAGCTTGGGACACAAATGGATACTAACTAAAGCATATTACTTTATAAAATGGGATAAAGCAATTAATTTTAAATAAGGAAATGAGACCAATATTATTGACTTTTATGAAGGGATTATAATCAAGTTTGGAGTCCCTTCTACCATCATATCAGATAATGCCTTGGCATTTATTAGCACCAAAATAACTAAATGGGATGTAATAAATAGAACTCACTTGAGTATATATTAAAACTAATACACTCAAAGTAATGAAATTTCCAAATATATAAACAATAAACTTCTAAAAATCATCAGAATAACTTTGGAGGAGTATTAGAGGGAATGGCATGCAAAGTTAAAATCAACCTTATGGGCTAATAGGATTAGTCCCTAAAATTATATTAACAACTCATATTATAAGATTGTATATGATAGAGAGGAAATATTAATAATATCCATTGAATTACCAACCTTATATCTCATAAACTAGCTTAAGATGGTGGAAGATGGATCCATGGAATTAAGATATGTAGATCTAATAGAGTTAGAAGAGCTAAGATACCAAGCCATACACACAATGGAAATTCATCAAGAATAAGTGAAAATGTATTTTGATAAGAAATCAATGGAAATAAATTTTCAATAAGGATAATTTTTCCTCAAATGGGATGAGGATAGATCAAAACTAGGTAAGCACACCAAATTTGACACAATATGGAGTGGTCCTTATGCCATTTCCATTTGCAAATCACATAATGCTTTTCAGTTGTCAAAAATGAATGGGGAGGAATTGCCAATCCCAATTAATGGGATATTTCTCAAGTAATGTTATTGAGGTGAAATGTCATCTTTTAAATATTAGTTTTATACTTCAATTTCTTCCAAGTGTTGTTATGCACATTTTTAGTTGGTAGTTATAGTAGTTTTCAATCCCCTAAGTGATCTTGCACAAGTATTATTATTGTTTTGAGGACTCATTGTTTAGTTTAAATTTTGTATGAGGAATTTAAAATAGTGTTTATCATGTTTAGATCAGATTTTGTGATGATTTTCAATAATTCATGCCCAATGGAATTCTTAAGGTAGCTAGTCTTTTGTTTAGCAGGCACACAAATTTATAGAGGTCACTAAGAATGTTGACCTTTTTAGTCACCATTATTTTTATAATTGAGTATGTTTAAGTTCATAATTTATTTATCATAATTTTAATCCTTTAATTAGTGTAAATCATCTTAGAGAATTCATATTGAATTCATATTGAGGTCATATTGAGATTTTTCCCTAGTTTAGGAGGCTAATTGCAAGAACTAAGCATTTATTGTGCCCTCTTAATATGTTTTAAGAATTTTTTGAAAAAATTAAGGTATTTTTGACAAAATTAAGGTTAATATTATTATAATATATCCCATGAATGTAATTTATAGATAGTTTTATTTAAGTTTTGGTCTTCATAACCACTTCTTGGTTGACCATCTCAAGCTTTTAAAACATGTCAAGGCATGGGCGAAGGAAATTAAAGGAAAAATTATAAATAAAAGAAGGATGGTGTATATGTTAAGGTGATGAATAATTTTAAATATTTAAATAAATTAATTTAATAGTCCATGAATTAATATACAATAGTTGTGAATATCTTTGGTGCTCCAACTCATATGCAAGGATGTAGGGGCAATTTTCATGCATTTTCAAGATAAAAGATTGGGTTTTTATTGGTTTCCAGGTGAGGAAAGGATTATTCATGGATTTTTAAAATTTATTAAGGTTTATTAGACATTTTAAAGTGGTCATTAACTCAAAATATGCTTTAATTATTCTAAAATATCTCAAATCTCTCTCAAATTTGATTTTCAAGCTTAAAATTGCCCTAAAATGAATGTGATATCTTGGTGGAGATGTTGCATGGATAATAATGGTTAATATGAAGGTTTAAAAGGGTATTTTAATCCAATATATATTTTTTAATTATCATAAAGAAATCTATATCTCTATGAACAATTTTTAAGAAGCAAGATTGCTCTAAAACCCTTCAAAACCTTATCTAGAGAACATGAACTTTGAAATTTTGATATTTTAAAGTGATTTTAATATTAATAAAGAATGATGAATGATTTTTATACCATATAAATGATATAAAAACACCTCATACCAATTTAAAATCATTAAAAAATGTTTTATATCTAGAAAATGGACATAAATGACAAGCATGCATGAGAATTGAGCACCTAGAGGCTTATAGACTTAAAAGTGAAGTTTTGGAGTGGATTTGTAATTTAAAATGAAATTTAAATTATTTTAAGATGTATAAGGGGTAAATAAAGTAATTTTAAAAAATAATGATCTCTTGATAGCATGTATATCTCAAAATATTTTTTTTACCAAACTGGCATGCTTGATGCCCTCAGATAACCTAGAAACACAAAAAGGAGCATACCTTGAGTTATATTGATAAAAAACCTATGAAATTTGAAAAAAATGTGGAGATAAATATTTAAAATCTTTTTGTGATGGTATATTATCTGTAATCTACCTGAGAATAGGTAAAATTTAAAATTACAGGCTTGTGCATGTAAGAATGTTGAAAACTAGTTCTCAAGAAGCCCAAAAGAGCAAAAACTCAAGTTTTATTCATAAAAATGAATTGAAAATTTGTATGTATGTTTTAAAATTTCGTATAAATGAAATTAATTTATTTTAAACCTTTGTAATATATTTATGAAGGAATTGAATAAGAGATCTCTCTCTCTCTCAAGAGATTCTCAAGCACTAATGGAGCTCACACCTACAAGTTTGAACTATGTCATCATCAAGAGCCATGAAGGAAATTATGAGAGGCATAAAAAATATGATATCAGGTATATGTTTCATGATTTAATCTTTACTTAAAATTTTTCAGGTATTGAATCATGCTCATGTAGATTTTAATTCAAAATAAGAAGTGAACATGGTAAAAAAGTCATCAAATAAGGAGCTGAAGTTGTGCATCATCAATGCACCATCATAATTTAAATAAATAATAATACTTATAAAACCTCAATAATATCATATATTATCTCTAAAAAAATCAAAGATAAGAAGTCAAATCAAACCAGGACTTCTTAAAGTGAAGTTTTATCATACAATATTATAGGAGTTGGTTGAAGATAAAGTGGAGTTTCATCATGCAACTTGATATTAAAAAAACTAAATACTCAAACAAGGAATTAAATGCCAACCTAAAAAATTAGAGGCTTAAAATAAAGTACTGATACATTGGATAAGGAATAATATGTTAATTGAAAGTTAACTTCAGCTATATTTCAGTTTTAAGCCTTAATCAGGAAGAGTATATCAATTGAAAGTTAACTTCAGATATGTTTCAGTTTTAATAATTAATGAGGGAATTGATTACAATTTTTCATGATTTTTACCTAAACAAGGACTCATTTCACTATATGTACTATTTTTATTTTCAAGTAAGGAGATACCTCTAACTGGTTATGGCTTAACCCTACCAAATTTCAGACTTGTAAACACCTTCTTGAGTAATAAAGAAATTGATTTTATCTTCTCAAAGGCTGGTTATTGTGTGAAATTGACTAATTTTTTATGTAATATTGTGATAATTACACCCTATCCCTGATTTATGTCCAATTTTGTGTACCTTTATGCAACAAAATTGATCTTGAGTGGGTTGTAATTTGTGTCTCTTAGAGTTTATATTGAATCCTTTTCACAAAACACTTATTCTTAAGATTCATTGGTAAGTTGTGAGTTGTGTATATGTGAGTAATATTTTTTTTAATCATTTTGTGTGTATCCAAATAAATTGAGGTATTAAATTTTGGTGTATCACCCCATAGCTAGTCATAGAAGTGTAGAAATCTCTCTATCTTGTTATTGCCAAGGAGTAGTTTAGGTGAGGATCAAGGTGATTTATCAGGGGAAAAAACTATATATGAAGGTTTAATAATATTATAGAAAATAAAAAACCTAGAAGTGATCCCATTGTGTCAATTGGATGAGGATTCTTGAAGACCTTCCTTAAGGTTGCAAGCTTAATTTGAAAACACTATTTATTAGTAGTAATCTTAGTTCAAATTTGAAATAAATTTGGAGATAAATATTTAAGAATTTTTTGTTGTGTTATCATGTAATTACTATACCCAAAGAGAGGTAAAAGTTAAAATTACAGGCCTATGCATGCAAGAATATTGAAAACTAGTTCTCAAGAAGCCCAAAAGTGCAATAACTCAAGTTTTATTCATCCAAATGAATTGAAACTTTGTATGTATATTTTGCAAGGTTATATAAATGAAATAAAGTTGTTTTAAAACTTTTAAAACCATTTATTAAGGAATTAAAGAAGAGAGATCTCTCTCTCAAGAGCTTCTCAAGCACCAATGGAGCTCACACCTACAAGTTTGAAATATGTTATCATTAAGAGTCAAGAATGACATTATGAGAGGCATAAAAATAGTTGATATTAGGTATATGATTCATGATTTAATATTTAATTGAATTTTTATAGGTATTGAAGCATGCTCATGGAGATTTTAATGCAAAATAAGAAGTAAACATGGTCAAAAAGTCATCAAATGAGGAGCTGAGGTTGTGCATCATCAATGCACCATCATAATTTCCATGAAAAACAAGACCTTGAAAACCTCAATCAGATAATATCTTATCTCTAAACTAAAATCAAAGAGAAGAAGTCAAATCAAACAAGGACTTCTTAAAGTGGAGTTTCATTATGCAACTTGATCTTCAACAACCTCAAGACTCTAACAAGGACTTACATTCCACCCTAAAAAATTAGAGGCTTGAAATTAAGTAATGATATGTTGGATAAGGAATAATATGTCAATTGAAAGTTAACTTTAGCTAAATTTTAGTTTTAATCCTTAATGAGGAAGAGTATGTCAATTGAAAGTTAACTTCAGATATGTTTCAATTTTAATCCTTAATGAAGGAATTTATGACAAGTTTGCATGATTTTTCCCACACCAAGGAGTCCTTTCACTATATATACTATTTTTTTAAAGTAAATATATACCTCTAACTAATTATGGTTCAACCCTGCCAAATTTTAGACTTGTAAACACCTTCTTGAGAAATAAAAAAATGATTTTACCTTATCATAGGTTGGTTATTATGTGAAATTGATGATTACACCATATTATTAATCTATGTCTAATTTTATGTACATTTATGAAACAAAATTGATCTTGTGTAGGTTATAGTTTGTCTCTGAGAGTTTATATTGAATCCTTTCTAAAAAATACTTATGTTCAAGATTCATTGGTGAGTTAAGAGTTGTGTATATATGCATGCTCTTTGATCTCATTTTGTGTGTGTCCAAACAAGTTATGGTATTAAATTTTGGTGCATCACACCATAGTTAGTCATAGAAGTATATGAATTTCTCTCTCTTTTTATTGCCAAGAAGTAGTTTAAGTGAGGATGAAGGTGATTCATCAAGGGAACCAATCCTCTCCAGAGGTTTACTTCCATTATATGACACCAATAACTTGGAAGTGATCCCATTGTGTTAATTGGGCAAGGAATCCTAAATAAATTCTTTAGGGGTGAAATCTTAATTTGACAGCATTTCCTATAGGTAGTAGTCTCTTTTTTAGGTTTTTTTCAAATCCCAATTTTGTGAAGTTAAGTTGACATTTTATTAATGTCTATTTGATGTTTATCTATTTGTTTGTAGTTAGATATTAGAACTTGAGTTCTACTTTAAATTTCACTATTATATCTTTGGTTCTCTTTATAAAAGGGTTTGGGCCATTTAAAAACCCCACCATTTACCCTTATCAAAAAAATTAAATGAAATGGATAATCTATATATTTCACTTGTTTGATTTATAATTGAAAAATCAAGAGGATATAAGTACACCTATCTAATTCTAATCATGCATTGCTCTATAAGGTGCCCTTATGTCTATAAATTATTTGTACCTACATTATCAAATACTTATACTTGAAACCTAGACTTGATATATTCTTGGATGCTACTAGTAAACTTTGATCTATGTAGTAGTTGACATGCACTATCAAGTGGTTACTGATAGTGTACCTATGAATTATGTGTGTCTATAAATCCTAATACCCCTATGTTTATGCTTGTAAATTATTATTATATGTGTTATTACATTTGGTATTATGCATTAAGCTTTATTTTATTTCTCTTTTTGTCCAAACCCTCTGTTATTTCAATCATAATCTTTCCATTGAAAAGGGGTTAGTATTTTGGGTTACACAACTCAAACCACTCTCACTTGAATGGGAGATCATTTATTACATTCCAATACTATGAAGATGGATAAAACAACACAAATGTTTCCCATGTAGAAATGTGTTTTTAACATCATGATTGATATAGAAATCCATGCAATGTTTTGATCTTCAACCTTTGGCACCATGCAACTTTGAATTTTGTGTATTAAAATTTGGCACCACACATTAACTTCTAAGGGGTTTTTATATGTGTATGCCTTCATGATAATGTATTAAGAGAGTGATAATTTGTTCCTAAAGTATTCAAATTATTATCAAGGTAATGGCCAAGTGAATACAACCATAAGTTTAACTATATTTATAATTGACTCTTCATGGCTTACTACTATGACGTATCCATGAAACATGTTTAGGTTAACCTAATGAAGACTTCCAAATTTGAAAAATATTAATTGAGTGTTCTTAGACACTACTAATAGAGGTTGAAGGTTATAGTAACCATAAATACCTATCCATTATTGGTACTATCCTAGGAGTGTAAATAAGTGACATGAGATATAAAGAACGTTAGTTTAGGATTATAAAAGGTTCTTGTATAGATTAGTTTGATACTAAATTAGTGCATTTGGTGAATCAATTTGGTAAATATAATGGATGGGTATATGGTGAAGACAAATAAAAATTACAATTAAGTGTTTGACAATGTTTAATCTTGACATCCTTCCCACTTGGCCTATTAACCATTTCAATAACTTATAAGTTCTATGGGAACATTTAATACTCTATAAACTATCTTATAAATACTTAAAACATAATTTGGACATCCATAATATGATTATAGGCACTTTATATACATTTTAAAGTAGTCTTTGTCATTATGGGACATGTTTTCACTAGGTTAGATAGGGTCACATTGTAGCCTTGTCCCTTGTGCTCCAATGGTAACTTTTTAAATTTCAAATAGTCTATTTTCTCCTCCTGTAATTTTATCAAGGTTGGTTATTAGAAATATTTAAAATATTTCACTATATAAACACATCAAGGCTTCTTAAAATATATCTATCAATCACTTGGTAATTCTAATCTACACTGAATAAAAGAGTACTATTTCTTCCAATTTTAAATCTACTGCATTCTAACAGTCATATGCTAAGTCTAAATATCTTTTATTGTAAGTCAAGGGAATCCATTTTCAATAATTTCAATAAATATTATAGGTACTTCCATATAGTTTCAAAATAAAAAATCACACAATCACCGTAGGAAGGAGATTTACATTGACCTGAGGCCCATTTGGGTTATGAAGGCAATGCTTAGATTATGTAGGGTTTTATGAGGGTAGCTTGGTTATTTACCCCTTTTGGCATGTGATATCTATTGTATTTTTATGCATGAGTTATGATTTATGTTTTTTAGGTCTTCTATGTGATATATCAATATACAAAACTAATTAGTAAACCCTCATCTATAGTCATACAGACCCAACTGAAAAATTAGGCATAAAGTCAATCAGGACATGGTTGTGGTAAAAAAACAAGTCCATAGTGTTCCCCTTCCTTCTACTATGGAGCTATCCAAACATAGTTTAAATTCATATTTTAAAATGTGACACAATTTTTAGGTTTTTTCAACCATTTTCTAGTCACATTAAACTTGCATAGTCAATATAAATCTATTTTAGGGAGGTTTGTATATTTGTAGGCCTATTTATTATTTTTATCTAGTTTCCAATTATGTAAATTTTTTAGTTTACTTTAAAATTTATATATTTAATGTATTCATATTTCAATAGTTTAGATACCTTGTTTTAAATCATTCAATTCAAAATAGATTAAACATTCTAGTGAACCCACTATTTTTAGAACACTGCTTATTGTTTGCTTAATTTTTGTTCTAGGATTTCTTTCAAATTTATATAAATTATTAAGATTGAAAGAAAACACCCTTCAATTTTGGATATAAATCTGACACAAAATGATTCAATCCTATTCAATATTAGAGTAATCCAACACTAAATATGTTATCTTATCACCTTGGATAAATCTGACATGAAAACTCTTTCTTTCGACCCTGGATTGAAAATTTTTGATATCTTTACACAAAAATATTTTGATCTTAGTTTATATTTATTTTATATTTGTTTATACTTGTTTTTAGAAAATGTGTTTTGACAGTTTTAAAATTATTTAGTGACTATCACGAAGGGCTACATAATGATCTATTTAACAAACACTAGGGCATGAGGTGTTTACTCCAATAATCATAGCCATTATAAAACACTAACCACATATTTTAGTTTATACATACCTCATAATATATAATAAATTCTTAATAGCCCTTATATATACCATAAGAATCCTATTTTACCTATTTGATTTGTGGTGCACTTGAGAGTAGTGTATCACCCAAAGAAGTTACTTTCATTATAACATTATAAATAAGGTTAGTCGACTATAAACACTATTTTTCCTTTGTAGTTAATGATATGAGACATTAGGTTGACACTATTCAATGAATTAACAAGTATATTTGAGATCCCACATAATCATTCAAACCTTTTCTTAGATCACCTTTATACCTCGATGTTTGGTTGTATTATATTCATTATCATTAAATTTCTTGGTTCATATTGTATTGTATTCATAATGGGATCAATTAATGAATATTTGTCTCATATGATACATAGGATTATGGAATTAATTATTGCATCTTGTATTACCTTTCAACATGTTATTCATTATGTTTTCATATGGAATCAATGTAAAATTAATAGAGAATCTATACTAAACAATGTTCAATCTCAAGATATTCGTATCACAAATGTTTACATGACTATTTCATATCAATATTATTCTTTAATACCTTTTGTCAAATACAAAATAACTTGGGATTAAGAGGAAGCATATGTTATCCACTATCCAAATTCTACAACTTTAAAATATCTTTTAGTGATTATCCCTCATCTTCTTTAAGGGTGCATCATGGCTCTCATTTTAGAAACTAATACTCAAGAACAATTTGGTCCAACTAATGATGAAAAATTTATGTAATATTTTCCATGACCATATAGATAAGGTATACTCATTTTTAAGTGTTTCTATAGATGAATAAAATAAAGGTGCCCAAGATATATTTTATTATGTTTTTACTTCTACTACTACATCCATTCCTATTTGTACACCTTTAACTATTTATATAGAAATATAAAACCATATCTTGGTTTGGTAACATCACTTGGCTTACAAAATGTGTCCATTACTAAGCCCAATCATTTCACTTACCCTCTTATAATTACCTCTACAAATGCTACTTTTGATCATGTAATTATTGCCTTACAATCTATCTCACATTGAGCAAGCTATCTCTCATGTTGGTCCCTCTATGGATTAATGTTCTTTGTTACATAACCCTTTGACACTCAAAATTAAATTTTATCCAATACCAATTGGATTTGTGGCTCCTAATATTCCTTCATATGAAGGAAAAGGTGATCCTGAACAACATATTTGTGAAATCCATGTAGCTTGCATACACCATGTAGATAATGACAAATTATTGACAAAGATATTTCTAAGAAGTCTTAAATAATATGCTCTTATATGGTTCTATGATCTTCCTCTTCAATTAGTAAATTATTTTAGTCCTTTCTAAAATTATTTATTAACAAAATTATTTATCAACATTGTTGAAAATATTTCATATGCTCAAATTGTAAAACATAAACAAGGGTCTAATAAAACCACCAATGAATATGTGATAAGATATAAACTATGCTTGTAAAAAATGACAAATAAAATGGATGATATTGAGCTTCAAGGTATCTTCACTGAAAGTTTTGTATCTCCACTTCATGAGTTAATTATGTTTGATAAGTTTGAATATTTCAATGAACTATGCCCATACAACCAAAAAGTGTGAGGTTAAGTTTCTTACTTTGAACAAACTTAATTATACTTAAAATATTCCTTTTAATTCAAATGTCAAATTTTAAAGCAAGCAAAATTATAAAAGAAAACCAAATGAAAGAAATAATGAAATTAAGATTAAAGTTAATTCTATCTCACAACCAACACAAAAGCTTCAATTAAAAGACCCACCAAGGAGGTAATTCTCAAGGTTAGCATGACATCATCATGTATTTTTGGAAAATTTACTTGAATGTAATCTTATTACTCTTCCTCCATTAATGAAAGTGGACATGTCTAGACCAATTTTATTTTTGATGGCAACGCATATTGTGACTATTATATATGTATTAAACATCATACAAATAGATGTTTCAAGCTTAAGCATAAGATTCAGGACCTTATTGATATTAACACACCTACTTAAGAGGTTTAACCACAAGAAAATGACAATGCAAAACTCAAAATATACAAATATCCATTACCAAATCATGAAGTAACTAACAAGGATAATTATGAAGTATGATATACATATAATTCTCATATTCCTCCTACATATGGACATTCACTTGACATCATAATTTATATAGTTACAAGAAAATAAGTATCATGTCCTATGATTACATTTGTTGATAGTGAAATTATTGATGATTATTCAGATAAACATGAACCCTTTATTCTAGCATATGTTGACAAGCAATCTATACATAGTGTTTAATGATAGAAAATGGATCAATAAAAAATGTGTGCACCATAACACTTATATATCCCTTTGGTTATATAGATAAAGATTTATAGGATATTTCTAGAGTTATCATAGTCATACACATAACACTCTTGGGAAAATATTACTACCTTTACAAGTGGGGCATCTCATAATTCCCAATCCATTATTAGTTCTACCAAGTATATGGGTGTTTGACATGTTATTTGGATGCCCTTGGATACAAACTATTAGAGATATACATTTTATAATAAATAATGTCTCAAATACATTCATGATAATCAAGTGGTCAAAATTTTAGAAATTTAATATGAACAAATTTAGAACAAATAATGTTTACTTATTCTATATAAAAATGTTTGACATAATCATTGAGAAATATGGTAATAAAATAGTCTATAGAGATATTCAAGGGCATGATTTACATATTCCAAAGCATATTATAGAATTAGTTTCTCCATATACTTATGAGCATGATACATATACACATGACTATATTTACTTAGTTACAAAGAGAAAGGTAGATTATCCTATAAATAAAGGGGCATATAAAAGGAGGTCTTGATCATCTAAGTCATCATAGGTTATTTGTAAATCTTCACCATAGGTACATGTTACATATTCTCCCACTACACATGTAGATACAAGTTTACATGGACATATGATAAATGATTCAAAGGGTTATATAATATAATATGATTCCAATTTAGATTTAGAGGCATCTACAATGGACACTTATTCTTCCCAAAATCTCTACTTATTAGATGTGGACTCTCCACCCATAACTAAAGATTGGGAAGATGTTCAGGATATAACAGATGATCTAGAACAAGCTCAGCCAATTGTGGAACTTGTTTCTCAAGAAGATCAACTAGAGATCTCTCTTCATGCCTTAGTAGGAATCACTACCCCACAAACCATGCAGGTTAGGGGTTAATTTAAGAAGCTTCCTCTCACAATACTCATTGATTCAGGTAGTATTCATAACTTCCTTGACCCTTGGATCACCAAACATGATGATTATTTTATCCATCCTTGCTTTAGATTTGAATTCATGATTGCCAATGGGGGCACATTACCTTGCAAAGGGAAGTGTCACAATGTGCATATCTCTATTGGAGATTGTAACTTTCACTCCACCATGTTTTCCTTGTCCTTAGATAGATGTGATGTTGTTTTAGGAGCCCAATGGTTATGCAAACTTGGACCCATCTTATAGGATTTTGGTGAACTTTGGATGCAATTTGTAGATAATGAGCAAAAACACACATTGAAAGGCTTGCAACTATGATCTCTCAACATCATTAGTTCACATCACATGGAAAAGATTCTTAAAAATAATTCACATAACATCATTTACTACCTCCATTCCATTCAAATGCAACCATCAATAATCTCCACTACTCCCTTTGATCTACAAACCATTCTATAGAGGTATGCACATGTCTTTGCCAAACTAGTGGGATTTCCACCTTCACGACTAGAGGACCACCATATTCATCTCCTTCCTAAAATCATTCCTCCTAACATCAAGCCTTATCACTACCCATTTCAACAAAATATCAATATTGAGATGCTCATTAAAGACTTACTAAAGTAAGACATTATTCACCTCAATATCAACCCATATTCTTCCCCAGTTCTCCTTATTTAGAAAAAGGTGGGTCATAGTGTCTTTACATTGATTTCCATGCACTTAATCACCTCATAATAGAGGATACATTATCCATCCCTATTATTGATGAGCTTCTAGATGAGATTCATGATGCTCATTTTTATCCAAGATGGGTCTTCGCTCTAGATATCACCAGATCTAGCTTCATGAGATGATATCCCTAAGATATATTTTTGCATGCATGATGGCCATTATGAGTTTTTGGTCAAGCCCTTTGGCCTTACTAATGCTCCTTCAACATTTTAGGCATTGATGAATAAAATATTTTGGCCCTACCTATAGAAATTCATTCTGGTCTTCTTCGATGATATCCTCATCTATAGTAAAACATGGTCTAAGCATATCCAACATCTAGAGCTCATAATTTAACTTCTCTCTAACCATCATATTTGTGAAAAATAGTCTAAATTTAATTTTGGATAGGATGAAGTGGAGTATCTTGGGCATATTATGTCATCCCAAGGGGTTCAGGTGGATCCTAAAAAAATAGCGACCATGACAAGTTAGCCACATCCATAGACATGTAAGAGCCTCCATGGTTTTTTGGGGCTGACTAGATACTATTGCAAGTTTGTCAATGATTATGGGAATATTAAAGCTCTATTGATAGCTATGTTGAAAAAGGATGCTTTTACTTTGACATAAGTTATTGAGTGTGCTTTGAAAAATTTAAATAAGCTGTGTATTACCCCTATTCTAGCTATGTTATATTTTGCCAAGACCTTCATATCAAGAGTTATTCTTAAGGAAATGGACTTGGTGCTATTATCCTCTAAGAAGGATGCCCCATTACATTCACTATTAAAGCCCTTTCTAGCAAGAATTTAGTGCTCTCTACTTATGAGAAGGAAATGATGGCCATTTTACATGCAGTACAAAAGTGGTGGCCATACTTATTAGGAAATCATTTTTGCATCAAAACTAATCATCAGAGTCTAAAATATTTCCTAAAACAACTAGTTTCTACCCCATCACAATAGAAATGGGTCAAAAATCTCATGGGTTATGACTATGAGAGCACTTATAAGAAGGGTAAGGACCATGTTGTGGTTGATGCTCTGCCTTGCACATTTGTAGACCAAACTTCCCTTTTAGCTATTTCCATGCCTATTCCAAATTGGTTGGACACTTTACAACAAGGTTATGTCAATGACTCATCATTATCTCTAATCATTCAATAATTGGCCACCAAACCCTCAGCTATATCACATTATTCATGAGATGTTGCTTCTCTATAATACAAGGGTCATCTGATGCTTCCCCATAGCATAAATATTCAACAAGATATATTCTATGAACTCTATGCTTCTCCATCCATAAGACACTTAGGGTTTCTCAAAACTTATAAGTGAACATGATGCAACTTCTTTTATAAGGTAATAAAAATGTAATTCAATAGATGGTGGTTGAATGTGATACATTCCAATGTAATAAGTGTGAAATAACACTCATCCCTAGGTTACTTGAACTGTTACCCATCACTACCAAGATTTGGATAAATATTCTATGGATTTCATTGAGAGGATCCTAAAATATAGAGGGAAAATGGTGATCTTGGTTGTGGTTTATTTTCTCTCCAAATATAGTCATTTTTGTGCCCTGAACCATCCCTATACCACCTCTAAAATCACATAAATTTTCCTAGACCAGATTTTCCATCTTCATGGCATTCTTTTATCCATTGTCTCATATTGTGATGCAACCTTCACCAACCATTTTTGGATAGAACTATTTGATGCATCAGCACCCAATTGAAGAAGAGTTTTAGGTATCATCCATAAATTGATATCTAGACTAAAATTATCAACAAATGCTTGGAAAATTTCCTTCATTACTTCACTTTAGAACAATAACATCAGTGGGAAAAGTGGTTCCCTCTCACAGAATGGTGGTACAATACCTCCTACCACACTTCAATGAAAATGAATCCATATGAATTAGTCTATGGTTAACCACCACCAGTTGTCCTTATATACACCCCCAATAGTTCATCAATTCAAGCAGTCAACATGATTCTCTAAACCTAGGATTAGATCTTCAGTACCCTGCAAGCCAATATTCATATGGCATAAAATCAAATGAAACAATAGGTGGATTAACACCATTCCAAATGAACTTTTCAATTAGGTGATATTGTTTTTCTCAACTTTCAACCATATAATAAATCCTCCCTAAAAATCAAAGGGCATCTCACATTCTATGGGCCTTATAAGGTTCTTCAAAAGATTGGGTCAATTGCTTATAAGTTGGAGCTCTCACCTTATTCCCAAGTTCACCTACTATCTTGTCTCTTTTTTGAAGAAAGTTCTTGGCACAAACATTAGAGTGTAGTCTATTTTACCATAACTTGATAATGAAGGATATATTCTTATTAAGTTGGAGGTAATCTTGGATAAGCGTACATGCCAACTTTTCTCCTGCTCCATCATTGAGGTTTTAATTCAGTGGCACATAATGCAACTAAAAGACGCAACATGGAAACCACTATTTTAGATTCAAAACCAATTACCACATTTGAAGCTTTGAGGAAAGAGGGAGGGGATGTTATGAACCCGTGATATCTCTTCTCTTTACTTTATTATTTTAGTAGTTAATATGGATGCATATGCTTTGTAAGTCATCCTATGAGCATTTTGTTTTATCCCACATTCATAGTAAGTAGTAGTTTCTTAGATTATAATTCATATATAAGTAAGTATTAAGGCCAATGAAGGCATCCATGAAATTATTGTGTTGAGCTTGCTCAAAGGATGTTTCCCCCTTGAAGTGGCCTACAATCAATTCAATCTCTTCAAGTGTTCTCTCAGATTTAATTTGTGCTGCTAATTACTATTATTTTATGTAGTTTTATTAATTGTTGCAAGAGGGTCCTCTCAACCCAATAGTAAATACTTTATCAATTTTGAACCAACAAAGTCTCCTCTTGCTCTTGTAAACTTAAAAAGTCTAGCTAGAGAGTAAAGCAACTAGTTTAACTAGATTATAATGCTTTAATAGTTAAATTAGGATTAGTTTATAACTTATATTAAAACTTCTATTATCAAGAGTAAAACCATAGATTGAAATCAAAACTACAAATACCTATAGGAAATTTTACTAAAAAAATCAGTCAAATAGACTAATTGTTAATATCTAACTATTGTAGTTAAGTCAAAATGATGACTATCAAGTGAAAAATTATGACTGCAAAATCATGATTAACAGGGCACAATTGCAACTCATCTAAAGACTATATTTTTTTTAGAAAAAAATTGAACCCAAATTCTTTCTAACCATACCTACAAGTAAAACATTCTTCACACTTTGCACACAATGGGTAGTTCAAAAGAGGGTTCCCACTTTGGTCACTAATGTATGTTGTGAAATTTGAGAAAATAGATAGAGTATGCATAATTTAACCAAATACACTCAAAAATCAAAAATCATCAAAAAGAGAGAATGTGGAAGCAAATAGAATTTATTAGGGAAATATTACCATCATTTAACCTCCTTGAGTATTCCCTCTAAGATCATAGACATTGATTAAAGATAATTACATGGAAAAATGTTGGATTACAAGATAAAATGGATGCAAGGATTTTATGGGTAAAATAGACTATGGCTATGGATGCAAATAAGGATTATGGATGTAATATGACAAACTAAGGATTATGAGTGCAAAGACAATGGATAAAAGAGGATGAAGGATTCACAAGCTTGCTAAATTTCTCATTACCATGGCCAAGAGCCTTACTTTGTTTATATAATGGTAAGATAGGGTAAATAGATGACCCAAATTCAAAGTTGGGACTTTGAAGATCAAGATCTCTCAATTTTATAATAAATTAAAAATCTTTGGAGGACATGTCATTAAATGATACCTTGATTAAAAAAATTATTAGAATTCCCTATAAAGGGAAATGAGGGGATCAAGGTAGGTTAAGGAGAATTCTAGAGAGGATTAGGGGATTTAATGGGGTTTAGTGATATTTAAATTAGGATTAGGGATTAGGTTTTTAGGATGCCTAGGGATAAGTGGATAGTGGGTAGTTAGTATTTTTGAATTTTAAATTGGCAAGAGGGCATGGAATAGGATTATTAGGTTAATATGTGGTTTATGGTAAATTAATATATTGTGAGTTACACACACACACACACACACACACACACACACACACACACACACACACACACACACACACACACACATGTATGTATGTATACATGTATGTGTGCGTGCATGCACACGCGTGCACACATATGTGTGTGTATATACTTTTTAATATGTAAGATTGATTATTATATGGGGTAAGATTATGAATTATTTATAAATAAGTTCTTATTGTATTTAAGATAAGATGGTCAAGGTACCTATGTGTGATGATGAATTGGATGGGATTAAAAATTTAGACTAGACATTGGATAAAGATCTAGACTTTTAGACTATATGATCGAGTACTAATAATATGCAAAATCTATGAGGATTTTATGATCTGGCAACAAGACTAGATGATAAGATGATTGGGTGCCTAGATTCAAACTATCAAGGTGATGAATATATTGGATTAATTATGAATAGGTGAGCTGACAAGATGATAGGGTGTTAGATGAAATCTAGTAGAGTAATAGGTTTTTAATATTTAGAAAAAATAATAGATTTAGGATATGGGGATAAGAATGAGTGAAGTGACACATGAAAAAAAATAGGTCTAGGAATTTTAAGTGAAGGGGGGTGACCAATATAACTTAATCGCATGGCAAATATACTACTCAAAATTTGTTTCAAGAAATGGAATGGATGAAGAGATGATGGTGAAAAAGGATTTAAGGTGAAGAGATAGTGATACTAAAGATGGTTAGGTCAAGTTTAATATGGGATGGGTATGACCTAAGGAATGATTAACATTCTTAGTGTGATAGGTAAAAAGTTGAATAAACTCACAAGCAACACTAGTTTATCACAACATGCATGAAATTAGACAAATCACAATCCCTATTATTTATTAAACTAATTCAAGATTGTAAGCTAATGACTGCACCATCTAAAGGGTTCATGGGTGAGGCTATAGTATGGTGACCTATTACAAAATCTCCCAAACCCTCTCAACCCCATTTACACTTAATGGTCACTTGGGAGCTGATATTGACTTCGACAATAAGTCACCTATTATATTTTATGGTCCTAATCTAGGTTAAATGGGCTCATTAAGGGCATCCCCAATATAAGCTAGCTATAAGGGGCCCAAATCTATGTAGGGTTTTGTTTAATTCTTGAGGCAGATAATTAACTCTTTTCCTTTAGGGAAAACCTATATGTGTTTAACTACTTATCCTAATGATAGTTATCCCTCTTTTTTATACTCCATTGGAACACAGAGTATGGATGAATGTGTGGTGATTAAATCCACTTCACCAACCCCTAAGACTATGAAAAGTGCATTTTGATCAAATCCATGTCACATTTCACCTTATAAAAATAAAAATGGGAGGGTTTGTTAGTTGTTTTTGATCCTCTAAGACTCATCACTAGGATGTAGGGAGGAGAGCATATACCAATATAGCCCTTGGAATTTACACATAGGTAGTCAAAAGATTAATTAACTATTTGATTTATGTGTGAGGTAAATAAGGCATAAAATAAATTAAAACGTATGAATATTTAGGTTTTAACATCTTTGACCCATGTCTTACAAACCAATAGGTTAGGCGTTTGATTTTGTAGTCTTATATATTTGGACTTGAACTAAAAAGTATTAGTAGTTTTTATAATCAATTTGTTTTAAGTCAAAATCACTTTTATTCCTTCAAATTTTCTTTTTCACACTTACCTCACCAAACACATAGTTATGATTATTTAAAATTGTATACAAAGAGGCAAAATCACAAGTAACAAGAAAAAATCATAGAGAGCTAATGAATGATTTTAAAAATAGTTACTAGAAAATAATGGTTATTGTGTAGTTAGTTTATTCAAAGTCCCTAATAACTTTTCCTAAACCACGAACTATTAAACAAAACTACAAAATCCAACAAGAAATATTGCAAGTCTTGAAAAAGTAAGATATTATATTAGTAATTCTAAGTTTAAAATGACTAAAATTAGACAAACCACTATTACTGTAGATAGATTATGAAAAATACTATTAATTATGATTATTTTTAAAATTCTAACTTTATATGGATCAAAATCATAACTAACAATGCAAAATTGCCACTAGGAATCAAAATCATGGTTAACTATAAGTGATTATGTGGCCTATAAAATAAAAATATGTAAAGATGTAAAATGACCAAGAAATTATTTCTATAAAATTATATTATTTATAGAGAATGAAATTTATTTATTTACAAAATCAATTTTATAATGTTGCATAAGAAAACAAAAATTAGTGATCTTATCTTGACAAAGTCCCTGCTTTGTTTCCGACAACACAAAATATTAAACATAGAGTATAAATTATATAAAAAATAGATTATAATTGTGATAATATGATTATTTCAAGTTTATTATTTGTGATCAGATTTGAAATTTATGACATCAAAATCACATATTGAGATTAAAATCATAGTAGGGTAGAAGCAATTTTACCCAATAGCAAATACTTTATCAATTTTGAACCAACAAAGTCTCCACTTACTCCTGTAAACTTACAAGGTCAACTAGAGAGTAAAGTAACTAGTTTAACCAGATTACAATGCTTTAATAGTTATATTAGGATTAGTTTATAACTTAGATCAAAATTACAATTATTAGGCATAAAACCACATATTGAAATCAAAACTACAAATACCTATAAGTAATTTTACTAAAAACATCAGTCAAATAGACTAATTATTAATATCTAACTATCATAATTAAGTCAAAATCATGACTATCGAGTGCAAAATTATGACTTCAAAATCATGATTAATAGGTCATAGTCACAACTCATCTGAAGACCACATTTGTTTTAAAAAAAATTAAGCCCAAATTCTTCCTAACCAGACCTACAAGTAAAACATTATTCACACATCATACACAATGGTTAGTTCAAAGGAGGATTCCCACTATAGTCACCAATGTATGATGTGAAATTTGAGAAAATAGATAGAGTATACACAATTTATCAAAATCTACCAAAAACTCACAAAATCATCAAAAATAGAGAATGAAGAAGCAATCATAATTGATTAGGGAAATCTTACCATCAATTTACCTCCTTGAATCTTACCTCTAAGATCATAGATATTGTTTAAAGATAATCAGATGGAAAAATGTTGTATTACAAGATAAAATGGATGCAAGGCTTTTATGGGTAAAATAAACTATGGCTATGGATGCAAATAAGGATTATGGATGTAATATGACAAACTAAGGATTGTGAGTGCAATGTCAATGGATAAAAGAGCATGAAGGATTCACAATCTTGCTAAATTTCTCATTACCATGGCCAAGAGATTTGCATTGTTTATATAAGATTAAGGGAGGGTAAATAGATGGCCCAAATTCAAAGTTGGGACTTTAAAGATCAAGAGCTCTCAATTTTCCAAGAAATTATAAATTTCTTGGAGGACATGTCATTAAATGAGACCTTGATTAAAAAATTTATTAGAATTCCCTATAAAGGGACATGAGGGGATCAAGGTAGGTTAAGGAGGCTTCTAGAGAGGATTAGGGGATTTAATGGGGTTTAGTGACATTTAAATTAGGATTAGGTATTAGGTTTTTAGGAATGCCTAGGGATAGGTGGATAATGGGTAGTTAGTATTTTTAAATTTTAAATTGGCAAGTGGGCATGGAATAAGATTATTAGGTTAATAGGTGGCTTATATGAAATTAATATATTATGGGTTATATATATATGTGTGTGTATATATACACACACATATATGTGTGTATACACATACATATGTATGTATATTTATATACACGTGTGTGTGCGCGCGCATGTGCATGTGTGTGTGTGCGTGTGTGTGTGTGTACATGTGTGTGTGTGTGTGTGTGTGTGTGTGTGTGTGTGTGTGTGTGTGTGTGTGTGTGTGTGTGTGTGTGTGTGTGTGTGTGTGTGTGTGTGTGTGTGTGTGTGTGTGTGTGTGTGTGTGTGTGTGTGTGTGTGTGTGTGTGTGTGTATTTATATCTATATATATGTATATGTATGTGTGTATGTGTGTGTGTGTGTATAAAAGATTAGGATGAAAAATGAATGGTGTTTACTCTATTGGTTAGAATGAGGCTATTTAGTAAATAAATTAAATGAAATGGATGAATATTAGATAATATTAAGGACAAAGGAGTGAGTGTATTTAAGTGCATACAATACCTTCTCACATTTTTCACCCAACTCTTCTTGGAATACATTATTGACTCATTCAAATGGATTTATCAAAATTTGGCATGAGCAGTTTGGCCAACACAACTACTAATACCTATAACAACTGAAAAAAACTAACATGGTCATAGGCTTACCTTGAGTCCATTTATCTAATGGTATTTATGAAAGTTTCACCTTTGGGAAGTATCTTGAAGAGAAATTTGACAAAGGCAAAGCTTGGAAGGATTTATATGCATTGGAATTAGTACACAATGATGTATGTGGACCTTTTTTTAGTCTATATTTCACAAGGGATAAGTATGTTATTTCCTTCATTGATGATTTATTGAGGTACACATGGGCCCACTCCCTTAGGTGGAAATCTAAAGTTTTCAACAAGTTTAGATACTTAAAATTTCTTGTAGAGAAATAATCAGAGAAATCCATTAAGGTTATTTGAATAAATAGTGGGAGTAAGTATGTCAATAATAGGTTTGACCAATTTTTCATAGTAGAGGATATTTATTTACAATATATATTTCATTATAGTCCTTAATATAATTAAGTTACAAAATTCAAGAATAGTTCATTGAAAGTGATGGTTAACTATATGATTCACTCTAAGTCATTGTCACCTTAGTATTAGGCCAAAGCCATTAATTGTGATTACTACATTTAGAATAGGGTTCCTCAAAAAGATTTAAAAGGTATAACTCCATTTTAATCTTGGCACAATATGAAACTTGTAGTTAAACACTTTAGGGATTTTAGATCTAAAACTATGGCATGCATCTCGAAGAACAAATGTAATTTTATAGAACCTTATAGTAAGCCTTACATCTTCATAGTTTATTTAGATGGTGTTAAGGGATACCATATTTTTTATCTAACCACACATGAAATATTCATAAAGGTAAGTGTTCACTTTCAAGATAGCCCCACAAAATCAACACTTGACACTTTTCCTACTTCATTAGACTCACTTGGATTTGATTCAAATAATTTAGATCAGCCTGAACATATTTTATAGGTTGAAGACATTTCTTCCAGTTTTGATAGTGAAATTAGAGATTGGGACTCATCTTCATCCACATCTAGACACACTTTGGAGGATGATTTTTCTCTCCCTGACTCATCCATTTCTAGTCCTCTTTGGACTAGGCAGACACTACAAAGTGCAAGCACATGAATCAAGGATCTTTCAAAAGATAGGTAGATGTGTTCATAGTTTTAGAGTCTATATGATTTCTATGCATCTACCTCAAATATGTATACTTTTTTGGAAGCATCAAGTATTATTGAGTGGGATTATACCATGCATGAGGAATATAAATCCTTAATCAAGAATCACAATTAGGATTTGACACTTCTTCCTAAGGGAAGAAATATGGTTTGATGCAGATGTCTATATTGGACCAAGTATGTAATAGATGAGTTTGTTGACAATTTAAAGGAATGATTGGTCTCAAAGGGTTTTTTATAGGTGTTGATAATTGATTACATATAGACCTTTACACTAGTTACCAAAATGAAATCAATCAGACTCACACTTTTTATTGCTACAACTAGTCATTGGGATGTTCATCAGATGGATATGAAGAGTGATTTTATTCACAATGATATTGAGGAGGAGATTGACATGGATCAACCTCTAGGATTTGTTGAGGATTATTACCTTATATGAAAATCCATAAATCCATATATGGCCTCAAACATGCCCCTTAGGTTTGGTATGCCAATATGGATTCCTTTCTTCTTTCAGTAGTATTCATTAGATGCCATTAAGATCCAAACATCTATCTCTTTTAATAAGATGATTCGCTCTTGATTCTAGTTCTTTATGTTGATGATATTTTGATCATTGGTAGCTCTTCTTTGTCCATTGTAGTAGTGAAAATGGATCTTCAATAAAAAATTTCCATGATAGAATTCGGCTTATTACACTACCTCGTTGGGACTCATATTTCTCAGTCCAACTTAGGGATTTCTCTTTACATAACACAAGTATGCTCTTGATTTGCTTGCTTAATTTCACATGGTTGATTGTAAGATAAATTTGACTCCCTTTCTATATAGAGTAAGGATTGAGGTAGATTGTACTTCACCTTTGGTTTATGCTACCTTTTATTGCCAAGTTGCGGGAAACCTTATCTACTTGACACATTCTAGACTTCAAATATCATATGCAATGGGCCTAGTCTACAGATTCATGTAGGAATACCATGAGTTACAATGGAAAGTAGCTAAGAGGATCTTGCACTACATTATTAGCACACATAGATTTATGAATCACTATAGACCTATCATTAACATCAACATGATTGGCTATACTGACTCAGACTATGTTGGTGATACTACAAATTATAAGTCCACTTTAGGTTCCAATTTCTCCATTGGTTTTTTTTTATTAGTTGGTCAATATAGAAGTAGAATGTTATTGCTTTATCATCTACTAAGGTAGAGTATAGGGGGGATGTCAATGCTACCACTAAGGCCATCTAGATTCAAGGGATTTTCATAAATTTTGGTATATAGTTTAGATGACCTACCATCATATACTATGATAACCAAAGTACTATTCAGATTTATAGGAATCCAATCCAACATCAGTAAACCAAACACATAGATATTCACATGCATGTCATGAGAGAGATCATTCATGGGGACATAATTGATTTGATCTATTTATAGATGATAAATTAGATTACAAACCTCTTCATTAAACCTTTCATAGAGAGCAAGTATCTTCACTTATGGGTCTTCTTGAGGTTTAGAACATTGTAAAATTATTTTTGGGGGGAAGGTAGGGGGTTGGAGGGCTTTTAGGTTCTTATTTTTGTCTCTCTCTTTTTTTGTTGGGGGGGGGGAAGAGTTTTTCCTATAGGTTTTATCCTTTTATCTAATTTATGATATATAGCTTTGTACATGGGTACCTCATAGGCCTAGTTACTAGGACCCATTTTTTACACTACCCACCTAAGTTGTGCTTATGGGGAGGGTGTTATAGTAGGGGTTTATTACTTTCCCATATTTATTTATTATGGTATTTTTTACCACATTTGGAGTTTTCCTAATTTCATAGATAAACTTTCTTAGGTGTATAGGTTAACCAGCTGATTAGGAAGTATCTCTCTTGATCAACTATTCTAGGTATGATAGTTACTCCTCTATTCTTGACTCTATTGGCCACCTTTTATGGAGGATTTACTATTATATTTTGAGGGTTTGTTGACCACATTTTGTGGAGGAGTTACTCAAAATTCTTTTATTTATACTTCCCACATTTGTGAGCTATATTAATGGAATTTTGGTGTTGGCTCTAATCTCTTTTACATTATTCTCATTTTGGTTTCATTTACTTTCAGCTGCATTATGTTGTGCACTTAATTGGTTTATGTCATCAATCAACTAGTGCATTCATTCTATTCGAAGACCTTGGATTCAACCTTGATAAATTCATTAATTTTATTCAATACAAATATTACATATATATAGCCTACTCAACTCCTATAATGATAGAGTTAGTCATATCACTAAATCTATATAAAATCTCAATAATACTTAGTTACACAAGTTGTTGAAACAACTCACATAGACACAACTTAATAAATAATTATAACATAATACAATAATATGACACACTAATAAAATTCACCAACATTGTGCATCTCAAGTGAGCAAACTTTTTGAAGCTAAGATGATGGTGCTGACCGTCATTATTTGTTCTCTCTTAGGTCTTAATGGCACAACATTGAATTGAGATAACACACACCATATTCAGGTTATAATGCTTAAAATTTTCCCATGTGATGCATATTATTCCTACACTAAAATTTATCACATTTTACCAATTTGGGACATATTAATCATATGATTATATTGATTACATCATAGGCTAATGTGGAAAAATATTATTTATAACATACTTTCTTCTAATATGATATCTTTCTATGCTAGACATGAATGATTTTATATCTTATCTTATATATTATGTACATAATCTATTTATTTTGAGATATATAATTCACATGTTCATCTAACATATCAAAAGGGTGACATGCTTTCCATTGAGTTTATCTAGAATATATACTCTAGGCTCAAGGATTTAATATAGATGTTTTCCTATAGATGAGGGCATTTACATTTTACCTAATCCTAGACGTACCCATGATACAATACCTACTCCCACCACATTATATACTCATGATGTATATTATAATTATTTTGTTTAGTACTCATATTATTTATTTAGCCTTGAATTTTTGTCACTAAAGTTCATTCTCAAAAATGAATTCAAGATTTAACACACATTTATAGGTGTGTGACTTCACAACGAAGTTCTCATATCTTCATAAAACCATGTGTATAATTTTAAGTTTTTCTTTTGTATATTTCAAAAAATTATTAGTATGGGATATTATCCATGTATAAATGTTATTCAAGGTTTTATAGGTGCATTGGAATTTTATACAAGAGATTTATAGACACATGTATTGTATATACACTCTACATGTTTTACTTTTATATGTATGCACACAAACACACATCAAAATGGTGTAATTTTAGACCAAAAAATAATGCTTCTAGGCATCATTGATCATAAAGTTGAATTATTATAAGGTACATCTATACATATTGATTATTGGTCCAAATTAAACTATAGTATCATTATTGATATGGGTTTTATGCACACCAAATATTCTTATGGGAAGGTCTCTAACATTTTAGGATTGATGAAAATTTCACTACAAGGCATTAGTTGTGGGTCTCATTTTTATAAATAACCACGTGGTTAAATAGAAGTGATCATAATGGTTATGTTCCTTAGATGGTTATGATATGGTGGATATCCAACACTCAATATAAAATATACTTGAGATGGATAGATGGATCTAAACTAAGGTGAATATGATACAAAAAATTAAAAAGGAGGGAAAGGTAGGGCATAAAAGAAGGGCATCTACATTTCAATTGAATATTAAATCCTTCTAAGATAACTAACTACCCTAGGATTGGCATGTGTCATGAACCAATGTTTGATATGGGTTAGTTATAAGCACATAACACAATCAAACATAATGAATATCCTAAAATAATAATTATAGAATAACTAATTGATTACAATCAAAGATGTTGTTAGTACTTAATTGATATGCATATCTAATAACACTAACAAGTTGTAATTATGATTTATAACCAAATAATTGATCAATACTAGCATAATGTTCAATATAATCACTGCAAATAAAACACATACACATGCTACTATGGGTTTGTCAACTTTATATAAATTCTTCAATGAAAACACATAAAATTGGAAGAGATAACAAATTATATAGACTCACAACATAGTTGTATAAATTTATTTAATTGCATTAATTACTAAATTCTCATATCTTTATAGTAAGTAAAAGACATATTGTTTCTATTCTAAATTTTGCTTTTAAATTCAAAGGAGAGAAAATGAGAAACTTAAGAAGGAATGGTCAAGGCTTGTATGTACCTAGATATATTCTGTGCACCGTAATCCAGACGCTGTGAGTACTCCTCTTTGGTTGTGGAGGAATGACACCTGTAAAGAAAAGAAACTTGGACAAAAGAAGACATTAAATGGATAGATGGTGGGTTTCCAAGCGAAAGCTTGATCCCAGAAGTATGAAGACTTCCTTAAGGGATATAAACCCACTAGTTAACAAAAAGAAGTGTCTGATAAACAACAGAATGATAAAGAATTGAAATGGTAAAAGATGAAATGAAAAAGGGAAGCAAAGGCTTACTTGAAAGAAGTTGTCGAACTGGTTACAGTCACTGACGTCGGTGGTCCTACCGGCATCAGTTGGTCAAGGTGCCGACTTCGATTAATCTACCGACATCGGTTGGGGTAGTGACCGGCATCGGTAGAGGCAAAGGTCTTTGGACGAGGTCTGGTTAGGTCTGTGGTCCGTGGATAGGGTCTGGTCAGGGTCTGGGTTTATTTGAGTGGTCTTGAGACAAAGTTTTGGGCTTAGTTGAATGGTCTGGGGTCTGGGTCTAAGAGTCTGGTTGAAGGGATAGAGTGTATGGTCTGACAGAGGACAGAGGCAATAGGGAGATGGTGAAGTAAAGATTCAGGTCTGGCTTGGTTAACAGTCTGGTTTGGAGAGAGGGAGTGTTGAATCTAATTCATAATACTTAGAAGCAAATGACTAGAAAACACAGACAATATACTTACCTGTGCCTTGTTGAAGGTGTGCTACTAATGATTCCCATACCCGCTATTGATGTAGCCTGTGTGGAGAACCTGTTGCTGATGGAGAACCCTAAAGCTATTATTGTGCCTGAGGGAGAGAGTGAGAGGCTTGATTGAGAGATTTGGCAGATTGACGGATGGTCGAAGACTAAAAATTGAAGGATTCATGATTTGCTTCCAGAGATTAGCCGATTTTTGATTGGGGTCATCAAAGAGTCAAAAAAGTTGGTTAAGTATAACCGATGTCGGTGATTCCATGGGTGTTGGCTGACATTTGATCGACCTCAGTGGGTTTAGAACGGGCAAAAAGAGCCACCAAGCCCATTTTTCATCCACCAAGTGCACTATCCATTGGAGAACGTTGAAGGTTGGGCTAAATACGCACGAGAGTTTGTTAGGCGGTTAGAGAGAAGTAAGAATAGGTCTTGGGTGAGTCATAGGATGGGAATTAGTCCAAGGCGAGCTGTCCTAGGCGAGGTGTCATGGGTGGTGTGTCTAAGGAGGGGGGTTAATTCAAAATAAGTTTATTATTTTAAATTAGTAATTTTTAGGAATGGGTTAGGAATGGACCAAAGGGGAAGGTGACCAAGGGTTAGACACTATTTAGGTGTCTACATTTGCCCCTTTTTGTCTTGTTGGTTACTCTAAATGAACTGCAAGACAAAAATAGGAGTCGGTTGCCCCAGGTATGGGATAAGGTTGATTTTGTCTTGTTGGTTGTTTAAGTGAACTGCAAGACAAAAATAGGCGAGGGTTGGTTGCCCCGATTATGGATGAGGTATCCCCCCTCAAAGTAGGAGTCAAGAGAAGGGAACCTGGAATCGGGTGCTGATTTGATAGAGAGGGGATGAAAAGGGTGAAGATAGAGTGAGAATGCTGCAAAAGTTATGATTGCGCGTACATCACTTCACAAGGATGGTCAGGTCAAATTATCACAGGTCAAAGGTCGAGGAGTGCCAAAATTGAAATAACTGAGCCCCAACATTAGTCGTAGCTAATCGAGTTATTCAATATGAAGCTCCAATGGTCATCGTGTTTCAGGTATTCCAGGCTTAGGAAGTGCTCCTAAAAACACGAAAATGTCACAAGTAGTGCAGATCAACTGGCTTGCGATCCTATACTTGTGAAGGTCAAAAGTTTGCACATAATTTTGCTAACCAATCATGAGGTAGCATACATGCAAAAAACAACCAAGGCAAAATCGCTTTAGAAGTAGTCGCGATTAGAGGAGATACTCATGATCTCCAATGTCTGGTGGTCGATGGATGGAGGCAAAAGTGATCTTAAGTGGGCCCCAGGGGGCCAAAATGACATGGTCTGGAGGACTGACTGATTGGGGGCATGATTTTGGGGCAATGGAGAAAAAAAGAGATTGGAATGACGCCAATGTCGGTAAGAGAAACTGACGTTGGTAACCAAAAATGGCCGACATCAGTAGAGTTCAGTCGACGTCGGTGGATTAGGGCACGCTGATGCCGATGTCGATGGCCTGCAACTCTGACAAAACCAAATTGGCAGCCCACCAAAAGTAATTTGCTACTTGTTGACTGAGAGAAAAAAGAGCTCTGGAGTTGATTGAGTGAAAGTGACCTAGAGCTGACCGAGGAGTGGTATGAGGTGGCAGAGGAACATTGGTGAAGAGAAGGAGTCGATTGGACGTTGCAGGGATGTGTGTCAGCCAGCAAGAGCGTGCAGAGTCATTGGCACAAAAGAGATGGAAGAGGGGAGTAGAGTACCTATGAGAGGTCCACCACCAGTGGCACCCATTGTGCCACCATGCCGATGACGTCGGGACAAGGTAGGAGGGTCTCTGAACCCTATTTGATTGATTTTGTTTTCGATTTGGTTTTTTGAAAGTTTTGTTGTTTTTAGGTAGAAATTGAGGGGGAAGGGTAGCTAGGAGGGTGGGAAGGGTAGGTAGGTCATCCTAGGGTGTTTTAGGAAGGTTTGGGGGTGTTGGGGACTCCATAGGGGGAAGCCCTAAATTTGAGGGTTCGCCCCATTCGGCCCTAGAGCTGAACCAGTCGCTGACATCGGCGGGTTCACCAGCCTCGATCGACTAGCGACCGGTGTCGGTCACTTACCTGTCGACGTTGGTCACTAAGTGATCGACGTCAGTTAGGTGAGTGCCATCGCCAGCACGCTAACCGATGTCGGTGGTTGTCTAGTTAGAAAGGGTGGTGAAAAATGGTCAAGTCGAAAGGTCAAAGCTACGCCAAGGGCTTCCCAGGTGTTAGGTTAGGCATAGATAGTCAGAATGGTTGGTAAAATAAGAAGAGTAGGAATAATTTTAACATGGGATTGACTGTGGATGGATGCAAGCGAGGCAGACTCTGATGCTGTGGGATCACCTCCGGACCTTGCTGATGCAGATGCACGGAGGCGTGATGGTCGAGGAGTGGGTGCAGATGAGCATAATAGGGCTAGGTGGTTTGAGATGCTACTACAGAGTGGCGAGGGATGTGAGCCTCATGGTGGCATTGATCAAGCGGTGGGACCATGCCACCAACACCTTCCACCTGCCCACGGGTGAGATGATGGTCACGATCGAGGATGTGTACCATATTTTGCAGCTGTCGATACACGAAGCTGACATCTATGCGTGCTTGAGAGAGGCGCACAACATTCACATGGTTATGCTATTTGGGGAGCACGTCATGGAAATGAGCTACCATTCAGTGAGTTTTGCTTATGAGCCTTTGTACGTGGTGGATGAGGGTGCACATCAGCTGGTTGTTCTGATGATGATCGACATCACAGTCTATGTGTTGCTGGATGCGGTGGGAGGCAGCTTCTTGGTGGCCATGATTGGGGTTTTGATGGACATGCTAGAGTAGCAGACAGTGTTCACTTGGGCACCTGTCTTTTTGGCCCAGGTATATAGAGAGCTATGGGGCATCAATCAGCGGTGACGGTACAGTCTATGTGTAGGCCACCTTCTGCACTGTTGGGCATATGAGCATATTGTGGTTACCTAACTTCTTAGCCTCCCAGTGGCGATCCAAGCTGGTTTCAGGGTCAGATTCAGGTGATGGTGCAAGGTGATGGCACAGACGTGGGTAGATGGAGTGGTCAGGGATATTAATCACTATCGAGGGGTACTAGAGGCCCTGATTCTAGTAGATATCATCTGGAGACCATACTTGGTGTATCCAACATTTAGAGACCAGGGCGAGTAGATGGTCGAGACTCAGAGCATGTGATGGATCAGAGGTAGGTGAGTCGGTGAGCTTGAGAGGATTCCAGCAGAGAGAGTGCAGCGCTAGTATAGGCTACTATAGGATGTACCTCCCGTGTTCCCATAGTATAGGTGGGATGATATAGAGGCGCCGCTCCCACTACCAGAGGAGACAGAAGACCCAAATTTTGAGGAGTTGCTGGCAGGACCTAGGGTGGCTGACCCAAGTTGTACAGAGGCCTACACAGCGTGGTGGGTAGGGTAGTATATAGGCATACAGGTGGGTCCCTAGCTAGATCTATAGGCCATTACCAGGGAGTGGGATACAGCTCGCGAGGAGAGGGACACTGCGCGGCAGGAGAGAGACGCGGCTCAGGCCTAGGTCACAGTTTTGCAGGGACAGCTGGTAGGGGTTACAGGGTAGCTGACAGAGATGATAGGTTGGGTGGCAGCATTGACAAGGCATGTCACTCTATTATAGGGACAACTCATTGTAGCTCAGGCACAGGTAGTGGCAAGACAGGTTTTAAGAGGTCAGGGTTCGATGTAGCAGCCCTCACAGCAGTCGGCATTTTCATAGGGGCCAAGACAGTCGACATCAGTGCAGTTAGGTTAGCCACAGCCACAGGGGTCATTACAGGGCATGGAAGCATGACAGATGGGTCCACCGTAGACTGTATCTATGTTTAGATACAATGATGTGCTAGATGAGATCGTGTATTATGAGAGGGCCATCGGGGGGTTCCCTCAGATACAACGATACTCAGAGATGCGGGCAGAGCAGAGCCAACAGAGGTCTATGTCGTGAGCGATGGCTTCTGGGTCTCGCAGATGGCATAGATCAGAGGGGGGAGATGATATAGCATCTTCCCAGCCACCGCCACCACCACCATAGCCACAGCCTTGAGGGCAAACCTTGAGATTTTATTTTTGATGTATATACCGGCCTGCGAGTCGTTGATGCGAGATGTATTATATTTTGTTGAGAGAGAGAGACAGAGACAGATTGTGTCATTGTATAAAATATTTTGATATATATATATGATGATGGTTTTGGATCATTGATGTGTTATGGATGTTGTTTAATGTTTAATGTATTGAGCATTTTTTATTATGATGATGCATGTTTTGATATTATGTTTATGATTATAATGTTATGATGATTAAATGTGATGATGATAATGTTATGGTCAATGATTATAATGATGATGATTAATATAATGATGCATTATGATAATGCTAATAATGAAAATGGTCATGACTTTTAGATTAGATGATGATGCGTAAGGATTGTGTGATAGTGATATTTATGTTATGACTTGCGGATTATATGATGTGAATGCTTAATTGTGTGATGATGATAATGTGTTTGTGATTAATGATTATGATGTAAATGATGAAAATGATTATGCTAAAGATTATGAAAATATGTGATTGGTTGTGATGTGATTGACAGGTGACAAGAGAAGGAGATGGAAGAAAGTGACGAAGAGAATGGCCGAGCTAACCCCAAAAGACCCCATGTCAACTGAGTGCTGCCTACATAGCCCCTGACGTTAGGGCCTCAGGCCAATGTAGTTCTCCCAAGAAGGGAGGAAAAAAGATTGAAGTGGTTGATTTTGGTCATGATAAAGATATAGCATTTCCCATATGTCCGAGGGTACATGCTTGAAATGACAAGGAGGAGATGATGCTACAGCGTTTTCCAAATAGTGTAAGCTATAACATTGGTTGAGGTTTTTCATCCCTAGTAACTATCCATATTCGTGATGGATGTTTGTTAAAAATGAATTGTAGGTTGATTTATGTTTTACCAAGTATTGGTTTATGCTTAACATAAATTGTGTGGTTGAAAAGAGTTGGATTGAATAGTTTTGACAAATGATGTGATTGAATGTGACCAAAGTGTAGGCAGAAAGTAAAAGGCATAAGCGCCCTTTCATTGACAAGGACTAAAATGACAACATAGACAGGGGTTGTTAGAACCAAGAGCCCCATTTATGCATTGCATCGTTGACCATAGTTATGTTAGAGCGGTAATCGAATCACTTTTGACATTAAAGTGAGCTCGAAGTCCCTTGAGTAGGTGATATGATAGGAGAAAAGGGTAACCCATTTTAGAGTATGGAGAACTTTGCCCCTTTTTATAGGAGACCCTGAGACAACTATAAGTCAAGTCCAAGACCCATTTTTTTCTTTTTTCTTTTTTTAAATTTTAGAGAGCGGACTGATCAATGCGGGAAGTCCACATAAAGATGTCATTTGTTTGGTGGTCATTTGTGAAGCTGATCGATGCGGGAAGCTTCTGAGCAAGTGCTATTTGTAGCAAGATTTAGTCATAGCCATCCTTCGAGGGAGTGGTCTATACTTTGCTTTATAGATTAAGGGCTTTTGAATAGCTGTCCTTCGAGGGAGCAGTCTATTAGCTACAGCAATGATATAACAGCTGTCCTTTGAGGGAGCAGTCTACTTTTTGATTTGATTTTGTGACCTTGAATATTTTGACATCTTGATTTAGTTTTGACAGAATATTGAGTCATGGACAAGACTTATAGAAGATCAAGGTCTCCCTTTTATTAAGATGAAGCATCCATACGTCATAAAAAGGGTTGTAGAGGATTTTGTTAAGGGAAAAAGGGTGAAATGGATTAAGGATTAAAAGGACAAAGATTGCTTAAGGGACGAGCTCAAGTTAAATGTCAAGTGGATGAGTACTCGACTAACAATAGAATGGTCATAGATGCAAAGCATTAAGGGGCTCAGGTTCTAGTCAGCCTTCAAGAGAAGACAGATGATAAGTCCCTGATCCATACTTATGTGTGATGATATAAGGTCCAAGCCAATTAGGAGCAAATTTGCCTCGTTTACTTCGTTCCATATTGGTCACATGTTGGTTCTCTTTGAGGATGAGGTCTCCGATATTGAAATCTCGTTCTCTCAGAGTTTTATTATAGGCATGTTTGATGCGATTTTGATAGACATGGAGATGATTGAGGGCAGTGAGACGATGCTCGTCGAGTAACTCAAGTTGAGCTAATCGATCTTGACGAAAGTCATCATTAGAAAGAATGTCATGGAGTGAAATGCGAAGAGACAGGATCTGTACTTCGAGAGGTAAGATAGCCTCTATTCCGTACACTAGAGAGAAAGGGGTAGCACCCGTAGAGGTTCGGATGCTAGTGCGGTAGGCCCACAAAGCGAAGGGTATTTGAACGTGTCAATCCCTTCCAGTGTTGTTGACCACCTTCATGAGAATTTTAGTTAGGATTTTGTTAGAAGCCTTAGCCTGCCCATTTTCTTGTGGGTAGTAAGGCGAAGAAAAGCTGAGTTTGATGCCAAATGAGTCGCAGAGTTTTTGGACGGTCTTGTTTTTAAAGGACTTGCCATTGTCGTTGATGATTTTGTGAGGTACACCGAAATGACAGATGATGTGGGTGTTGATGAAGTCGACAATCTTATTAGCTTTTTTAGAGACAAGAGGAATAGCTTCCACCCATTTAGTGAAATACTCGGTGGCAGTGATGATGGACTGATGACGAAGAAACGAATGAGGGTTAATCTCGCTGATGAGATCTAAGCCCCATTGTGAAAAAGGCCATAAATCCTGAGTGACTTGTAAGGCATGACTAGGGAGATGAAGCAAGTTAGCATGCTGCTGACACTTGATGCAACACTGAACATAATCGCTACAGTCTTGATGAAGAGTGGGCCAATAATAACCCAGGTGAAGGATGCGCTTGGCAACCGAGTTACCACTGAAGTGTCTACCACAAATCCCGTCATGGGCTTGTTTAACAGCATGAGAAGCTTCAGTGGAGTTTAAACAGTGAAAAAGAAGGCCGTCAAAACCTCTTTTATAAAGAAGGCCCCCTAGCATGGTATAGCGAGCGATGCGCTTGATGAAAGCCCGCCGTGCATTACTAGAGAGGTTGGGAGGAATGAGAGAATGAGCCAAGTAGTCCTCAAGTTGTTTATACCATACATCTTGTGAACTAGAGTCTATGGTGTGGACGAGATTGATGTCAGTAGAAATGTATGAAGGCAATGGTAAACGATGTACCATGACATAAATTCTTGATGAGGATGATGATGAAGAAGGAATATGCGAGGCGAGGGAAGCCATGGTGTCAACAAACTTATTCGTCGATCGAGGAATAGTCTGCAATAAGTGATGGTCGAAAGATGCTAGAAGAGTGTCAACACGGTGTTTGTACCTTTCTAAAATTTCATTTTTACAAAGGTATGAACCATTGATTTGATTGACGACAAGTTGTGAGTCACCAAAGATGTTGATGGACTTGATGTTTAAAGAAAGGGTAGTTTGAAGTCCCAAAATTAAGGCTTCATATTCGGCCATATTATTGGTACATTCAAAGTCGAGTTTAAAAGACAGGGGCATGGGTTCACCTTCATGTGGAATGAGGATGACCCCTGCACCCCCACCAAGTTGACATTTAGAGCCATCGAAGAACATCAACATTTGGTAGAATGTGTCATCAGTTGAGAGAGTGGCAATAGATTCATCGGAAAAATTGCACTGAGAAGGTTGATTGTCGGGAAGAGGGGCATCCGCTAGTTGGTCAGCGATTGTTTGCCCTTTTATAGATTTTTGTTGGACAAATTCTAAGTCAAATTTAGCAAGAAGCATGAGCCAACGAGCCATATGCTAGTTTTGATATGGTTTGGAATGCATGTATTTAAGGGGATCAGTGTGGGTGACGACAAAGGTTTTGTGATTGAGAAGATAGTGATGGAGCTTGGTAGTGGCAAAGACTAATGCCAAACAGAGTTTCTCGGTATGAGTATACCGATTTTCATAGTCGACAAGTGTTTGGCTTATGTAATAGACTGCTTGCTCACGGTGTTGCTCGGCTCGATGCGCGATCATGGCACCTAACGAATGATTGGTTGCTGAGATATAGAGGTAGAAGGGTTGGTCATCTTTTGGTGGAATAAGGACTGGTGGAGAGACCAAATAGTGTTTGAGGGCGTTAAAAGCCTCTTGGAAATCTTTATCCCATTTAAAAGAGACATCCTTCTTGAGGAGGTGATGAAAGGGTTGACAACGGTCAGAAAGTTGTGAAATGAAATGGCAGATGGATTGGAGCTTCCCTTGTAGACTGCGAAGTTGCTTGAGATTAGCTAGAGGTGGCATTTCGAGGATAGCACAAATTTTGGCAGGATCTATCTCGATGCCATGAAAAGAGACAATGAATCCTAGGAGCTTTCCTAAGAGGACCCCAAAGACACATTTCTTGGGGTTAAGATGGACCTGGTACTGAAGAAGGCGAGAAAAGATGATTTTGAGTATAGTCAAATGGTCACGACAAAGCTTAGACTTGCCAAGCAGGTCATCGACATAGTCCTTCCATGATTTTGTGGAGGAGATCGTGAAAGATGTAAGTCATGGCACGTTGATATGTGGCGCCTGCATTTTTCAGACCAAAAGGCATGACTCGATAGTAGAAAATTCCCCATGATGTAATAAAGGTGGTTTTGTGCTGATCTTCCAGTGCAATCAGGATTTGGTTATATCTTGAAAATCCATCCATGAGTGATAACATCTCATGGCCAGTCGTAAGATCAACAAGTTGGTCAATGTTTGGAAGAGGAAAGTCATCCTTGGGACAAGCTAGGTTAAGGTCACGATAGTCTATGCAGATCCAGATCCCCCCAGTCACCTTGGTGATAGGAATGATGTTAGAAACCCACTACAGATAATTGATGGGTTGGATGAAGGAGACTGAAAGAAGGCGTTAAAGCTCTTCTTTGACAAGAAGTGCAACACGAAGATGCATTTTGTGAAGCTTTTGCCTAACAGGCTTAGCCTCTGGGTTTGTGACAATGTTATGAGTGGCAATGTTAGGGTCGATGCCAGGCATGTCAGTGTAGGTCCAGGCAAAGGCTTTGCGATTGTCTGAGAGAAATGTGGTATAATCGATCTGCTCTTGGGTGTCTAAAGACTGACCAATCTTTAAGACATGAGGAACATCAGAAGATGAAAGGTTAATGTCAATGGTCGATTCATTTAACATAACCTATGTTTCAGAGGGGAGGGAGCGCTGAATGAAAGAATCATCGGCACCCATATAGGTAAGAATGGCATCATTGTCTATGCAGTGGACTGTGTTGATGGTTGTCGATTCATCATCTATCATGCTAGGATAAATGAGAGGGAGAGACTTGGGAACCCCGTTGAGCTGATAGGTTAGGGGTTCTAAATGGATGGTGTTTATGCAAAAAAATTAGGAGGGATGGAAACTACCGACTCCGTAGGTGAGGATGGAAGAATAGGCGAGTCTAGAAGAGTTTGGTCGATGGTTGGTTTGGGGCAAAAGTTTGTGGAAGCCTTAGTGGGTTCTTGGAAACCCAGTCCATACCGTTTCTTAGCATTATCATCATTAGGTGGTTTGATAGGCCGATGGGAGCCTTGTTCGTAACGTCCAAAGCCAAAACCCTTCCATGCACACCTATAAAGGCAGGTATGTGCAAAGGTGGGGATGCCAAGAAAGGAGAAATCGGACGTGAATATTTGAGGCGAGGAGGAAGGATTTGATTCAGTAGGAGCATGATCCAAGCCCCCATAGACGAGACTGGTTTGAAGGCGAGGAGGACCATAAGGAATGACCATTCCGATCTGACAGTCATGGCTTGGGTTTTGATGAAGCTGTCCATACTCTTGAGGAGTCTGGAACATGTCTAGAGTAAGTAGGCGATATTCCCCCAGTGAAAGTCTTTGGAAGATATCGTCCATGGGGTCCTTGGTTGTTAATTGAGAAGATGATGTGGTGGCAACTACTGTTTGTGTACTAGTTGATGCTTTTGCAGATGGAGATGATGTTTGGGTTGATGCCTTGAGTGGGATAAGAACGTCGTTGGGGCGATAGGTTGTGTTACAAGTCTTAAAAGGGGATGGGTTGGCAGGAATGACATGGACTTGTTTGTTGTGTTCAAATTTGACACAACGGTGAAGTGTTGAAGGGATGCAAGCCATGGCACAGATCCAGGGTCACCCTAAGAGCATGTTATATTGGAATTCTCCCTCAATGATGTAGAAGAGCTCCAGGATTGTGCATGGACCAACGCGGATATGGAGGACAACAGTGCCAATAGTGTTAGCAGTGGTGTCATTAAAGGATCTAAGGATTGCATCGGTTTTCGATACGCAATTCTTGGGAAGAGCCAATTGATCTAAGGCGTGGGTGGAAATGATATTAATGATAGCGCCCTTATCGATCATAACTCGTTTAATATGGGTTCGATCAACATAGGCTGTGATGAAAAGGGCAGCGTCCTGATCTTCCAAGGTAGAGGTAGGAATTTTAGAATCACTAAAAGTGATAGAGGCGGCAGGGGATAAAGAATGGACTAAGGCAGCTAGTGGTTGAGGGTCTTCAGGTTGGACTTCTGCTGCCTGTAAGGCTTTGATTAGAGCCTGGTGATGCTGGGGAGAGCTTTGGATAAGGTCATATAGGGTCATCTTCACAAGTGTTTGGTGAAGTTGTTTTATCATAGATTCTTTGATTGCCTCTGAAGAAGGGGCTTGAGATGCACCTAAGATGGAGATCTTGGGTTTTGGTGGTTGAGGTGCCTGGACAAAAGGATAGGTCTAAGGAATAGCATCTTTTTCTTTTGCCTTGTCCTTTTGTGACCTAGTGGTTATATGGATAGCATTGATTTCAAAGATAGTAGGTGAAGAAGGGCTTACGGCCTATTGGTGAGATGTTGATATGGTTGAAGAGGTTGGATGGGAAGGTGTCGAGGGTCGTTCAAGAGTGTCCTCAAGGAGAAGAGTGTCTTTCTCCATATAGCAGCGAATGACTACCTTGAGGGCACAACAAGTCTCGGTATCGTGTTCTGGCATGCGATGGTATAAACAAATCTTCGTATCATCGAACCAAGACGGTTTTGACCCGAGGGGTTGGAATGGCTTGATAGAAGGAAGGGCAATGCTAGAAGTCTGCAAAAGTTGGTGTAATATCAAAGCATATGAACCTACTAAGGGGTCCGTGTTTGTTGATGCATGATGCGCTGGTGACTTTTGCTTGGGGGATGTTAAAGAAGGTTTCTGTTCCACCTTTTGGTTTGATGGTGTGGTGACAGGTAAAGACGACACTTTCTTCATGAGAGGTGTCAAATTTTTGAGAGAGAGTTGACTTGTGGTTGGCAAAGGAAGTAATGGAGGTAATTTGTGTTGGTTAAGGGTCGGAGTAGGAAGCACGCCGATTAGGGTAGAAGGATGAGGACCTAAGATGGAGGGCAAAGTTGACGGTGGAGGAGGGGTTCGCTTCTGCGGTCTAGTAGTCTTCTTTGACTTGGTTGGAAGACTAATTTTGGTCGAGGTCTAGTCTAAGTCCACCTTCACTTGCGGGTGAGTGAGGGTAGAGAAAGGGCAAACGCCAAGTGACTTGATCGATTTAGATTGGGTAGATGCAGGTTTAGAAGTGAGAGTCTGGTCTTTGTTAGGACTCTTGGGAGATTCTGCCTTGGGAGGATTGGCAGCATGAGACGAGAGGGCTTGGGAATGTTGAAGAACTTTAAGACGCTCCCACAATCTGTGATGCTCCACTTTCCTTGAAGGGAGAAGTTCTAATTTCTCCACTAGTCGGGAAAATGGTTGAGAGAATGTTGGATGAGGTTTGGATTCTTGAGAAGATGTGTTAGGTGTGGCAGTAGTTTCGGACCCAAGATGTGTGGGAGTTATAACTGGATTGTCGTTGATCGAAGACAATGGAGAGTCAAGTTCTTCTCGTGGTGGAGAAGGAACTGGAGAGTGTGACTCCTCAAGCAGGTAAAGGGCAGGGATTATGTTACCCTCCACTTTCGGTCAAGGAGTAGGTAAGGTCAGGTCCTCCATAGGCAGTAGGAAGGAGGATGGTGAGACTGGTGGTGCCGGTAAGGTTGAGGCATCCTCCAAGATGAGAGAAGTTGATGGAGAATTAACTGGGGAAAGAGGTTCGTCCACACGTGATGGACTAGTAGATGGTCTAACCTCTTGAGGTTGGTCGGGGATGAAGGGCGAGACCGTATTGACCGTTCGAATGTCGTGTTCGTGTGTGTTGTCAATCAAGGTCTGGATATTATTTTGGGTTGGTGGATGATTGGGGAATGGTTGCTTGAAGATATCAATGCCCTGGTTTGGAGGTGCATTGGGATTATCTAGAATGAGCTCACCCTTTTCAAGCATGTCTTGGATTATGTTTTTAAAGGTTTTACAGTTTTTCGTGTCATGACCTTTAACACGGTGGAAATTGTAGAAGTCATTTTCCCTATACCACGCAGGGATGGTGCGTGAGGGATCAAATTGTGGTGGTGGTCGAATCTGGGGGAGGTTGAGAATCCCCTGTTTAACAAGTTTTTCCAGTATAGACGTGTATGATTCTCCAAGAGGAGTATATTGCCGTTGTACGTATCTCTGCTGAAATTGACAGGTGGCGCTCTGAGATGTGGATGTCTCAGGTTGATTGGTTGAAGAGGATGACGGTCTAACGACTACAGCGTTAGCTGAAGCTTTAGATTTAGGATTGGATGATGAAGGTTTAGAAGAAGAAGAGTCATTGGTCTTAGAGTTGGGGTTCTTGCTCTGCAACTTGACTTTATTCTCCTCGATGGCACGTAATTCAAGTTTACAGGCCATCGTGAAGGCTTCATCGAAGGTGCGAAAGGTCTGAACTCGTAAGGTAGAAGAAATATGTTTGGTGCAAGCTCGAGAGAATAGTTCAATAAGTTCAGGTTGAGGTAAGGAAAAGGAGAGTTGATTGATGAGGCCTCTCCAGTAAGCAACAAAGTCAGTTATAGATTTGTTCTCGAATTGGCAGATAGTGTAAAGGTCTGTGATCGAGACCTTCTTGGTGATGTTAATGGAGAAGTGATCAAGAAAGAGCTGGGCTAGCTGTGTAAATGTGAAGAGGGAATGGCTGGTAATAGAGCTGTACCAGTCAAGTGCAACGCCAAAAAAGAACATAGGAAATGTGCGCAAGAGTAATGCATTGTCATGGGCAATAAGGTAACAGGCATGTTTGAATGCCCATAAGTGCTGCTGTGGGTCTTCCTTGCTTTGAAAGTGAGAAAATTTGAGAAGCTCCCACTAGTTGGGGTATGGTCTAATTGGGACGGAAGGATGAATAGGCTCATTGAAAATTTGCTCATATGAGAGAGCATTACGTGAGCCAAAAATGGAGGTCTCTAAGCTAGACATCTTATCCATCAACATTTTGATGATATCTGCTGACGGATTGGCGGGTGGAGCGCCCCCTAGATTATAAGGCGCTTGAAAGATATTGGGAGGGGTGTAAGACATGGTTGGTTGCGTAGACGCAACATATGGGTAGCTGGTTATGGGAGCAAAAGTTGGGGCCAAGGGCACTTGTGTTATGGGGTTGGTAGGCAATAGTTGGATAGGGGCTATCAAGGATGGTTGAGGAGTAGCTACACTTGTTGACGGGTAAATGGTTACTCTTGTGTTTATAGGTGCAAGAGTAGGGGGGATAGAGACTAGTAGGTTTTGGAAAGGTGTGGAGTTTGGTTGAGTGATTTGAGGTTGAGGGAGTATCGGAACCCCCATGGAGGTAGGTTTAGATGGAGTGGCTACGTTTTGAAGGTAAGACATGGTTGGGTTATTGGTGGAGGTGTTGTCTAGTGGCTGAATTGTAGGTGCAGTTGATGTGATTCTTGTCTCGACTAAGGAAGTCGACATCCCATAGATTGGGTTGCCTAGGGAGTCTCGCATTTGGCTATGCGTGAGATAGTGTTGTAAGGCTTTGACGTTAAGGTCCAATAATCATGCGAAATCTTGGTCCCCTTCTCGGATAATAGGAGTCTGAGGCGGGGTTGGTCGAGTAAGAGTTCTTTCAGTCTCCGAGTTGAACTCCATTATAGGACTGGTTATAGATGGTGAAGGTGGAAGCAGTTGTTGACTAGCGTGGTCAAGGAGATCCTTGGTTTGACTACGTGTCAAAACCATTCAAGGTGAGAAAGGGTCAGGTTTCAAAAAACTGTGTTTTTTCAATCTCAAAAAACCAAAATGGATGTTTAGACAACCAGAAAGTTGGATTTTAAGCTTGCTATTTTTGAAAAAAATAAAATGGACAGAGACCGACGTCGGTATAAAAACCGATGTCGGTGAAGAAGACTGCCGATGTCGGTCAGATGACCGATGCCGGTGCAGAAAAGTTGCCGACATCGGTTACAGAACCGATGTCGGTTACTGTGTTTTCTAGAAACTCAAAAAAAAAGTTTTTGGAAATGAAGAAGACATCCTTACCAGCTCAAAAAAAACAAATAAAAATAGAAAATATGATGATGACAGACAGATCCTAGCGTTAAATCCCTAGAAACAATTTTATTAAGATCGTGTGGCTTATGCCTTAATGTGATGTTTGAGGAGGTTGGCTATTAGAAGGGTCCTAGAATAGGTAATCTAAAGATGGTTTCAGGTATGTTTAGGTGCTCAAAAGTCTGTATTAGGTTCCGTACAGGCTTGGTGCTAAGGAGCAAGCTCCCCTCACTTCACGATTCCAGTGGTTAGCTGGTCTTGCTTAGCCAAAATATACTTTCCCTATAGTTTAGACTCTGCCAGAGAACAGAGTTGGCTTTCCCCTTGGTGGTGAAATCCAAGTAGGATTGCCAGGATAGGTAAGGTATCCGCTGGGTGATGAAATCCTAGTTGGGCCTTGTCTCAAGTGAGTTTTATGTTTAATTGAATGCACGTGGTTTGGTTGTGTAACATCAAGTGATCTACAATTTATTCAATATGCAGTTTACTAATTACTAATTGTGGACTAAGAAATGCAAGAAAGCAAGAAATGGAATGCAGTATATTTTAAAGCCCCAAATTGAAATATTAAATTGGAATGAAAACAAGTTTGAGAAAGGGTTGAAGAAAATGATTTTTTTTTGACTAGTCTAGAAATGCAAAAAAGAAAGAAAAAGTTCTTTTTATTCCTGCTTATGATGTCTTTTAGAAAAGAAGAAAGAGGTGAAGAGGAAGAAGCCTAATGCACCTAAATGAACAAAGAGGGAAAGGAACCCAAGGAAGGCCCTAAGGGTCCCACCAGGTGTGCCATAATGTTTCTATTCTAAATTTTGCTTTTAAATTCAAAGGAGAGAAAATGAGAAACTTAAGAAGGAATGGTCAAGGCTTGTATGTACCTAGATATAGTCTGCGCACCATAATCCAGATGCTGTGAGTACTCCTCTTTGGTTGTGGAGGAATGACACCTACAAAGAAAAGAAACTTGGACAAAAGAAGGCGTTAAATGGATAGATGGTGGGTTGCCAAGCGAAAGCTTGATCCCAGAAGTATGAAGACTTCCTTAAGGGATATAAACCCACTAGTCAATAAAAAGAAGTGTCTGATAAACAATAGAATGATAAAGAATTGAAATGATAAAAGATGGAATGAAAAAGGGAAGCAAAGGCTTACTTGAAAGAAGCTATCGAACTGGTTACAGTCGCTGGCATCGGTGGTCCTACCAGCGTCGATTGGTCAAGGTGCCGATGTCGGTTAATCTGCCGACATTGGTTGGGGTAGTGACCGGCGTCGATAGAGGCAAAGGTCTTTGGATGAGGTCTGGTTAGGTCTGTGGTCCGTGGATAGGGTCTGGTCAGGGTCTGGGTTTATTTGAGTGGTCTTGAGACAAAGTTTTGGGCTTAGTTGAATGGTATGGGGTCTGGGTCTGAGAGTCTGGTTGAAGGGACAGAGTGTATGGTCTGACAAAGGACAGAGGCAATAAAGAGATGGTGAAGTAAAGATTCAGGTCTGGCTTGGTTAACAGTCTAGTTTGGAGAGAGGGAGTGCTGAATCTAATTCATAATACTTAAAAGCAAATGACTAGAAAACACAAAGAAAACACAGACAATATACTTACCTGTGCCTTGTTGAAGGTGTGCTACTGATGATTCCCATACCCGCTATTGATGTAGCCTGTGTGGAGAACTTGTTGCTGATGGAGAACCCTGAAGCTATTGCTGCACCTGAGGGAGAGAGTGAGAGGCTTGACTGAGAGATTTGGCAGATTGACGGATGGTCGAAGACTAAAAATTGAAGGATTCGTGATTTGCTTCCAGAGATTAGCTGATTTCTGATTGGGGTCATCAAAGAGTCAGAAAAGTTGGTTAAGTATAACCGATGTCGGTGATTCCGCCGGCGTCGGCCGACATTTGACTGACGTCGGCAGGTTTAGAATGGGCAAAAAGAGCCACCAAGCCCATTTTTCATCCGTAAAGTTCACTATCCATTGGAGAATGTCGAAGGTTGGGCTAAATACGCACGAGAGTTTGTTAGGTGGTTAGAGAGAAGTAAGAATAGGTCTTGGGTGAGTCATAAGATGGGAATTAGTCCAAGGCGAGGTGTCCTAGGCGAGGTGTCATGGGTGGTGTGTCCAAGGAGGGGGGGTTAATTCAAAATAAGTTTATTATTTTAAATTAGTAATTTTTAGGAATGGGTTAGGAATGGACCAAAGGGGAAGGTGACCAAGGGTTAGACAATATTTAGGTGTCTACACATAAATAACTTTCAATGGGGCCGCCTCATAATCAAAGTTTGCCCAATTTTTCAAGGTCTAAAATAAGACCGATTTTTAATATAGCATGCATATTATGCATGATGTAAAATGTTTATAAATATAAGAGTATTAATTTATGTTTACTATTAGTATATAAATTTATATAATTAATGATGTAAAATTTAGATTTCATAGGTCACTTTACTAAGTTTGAGTAGAACTACTAATTGAGACTACACTTGAATTAGACTAAACTGCAATTGGGAATATTTGATTGGAAGTATTGGAAGTAGAGGATGCCGATGTGGAAATTGTCATGGGTAGTATTTAAATTTACATAGTGACTAGAGTACTTGAATAGAGTAATTGAGAAATTTCCATTATATTTGGCCCTAAATGATCTTACAAAGGAGTTGTCAGGAAAGAAAGTGTAACAAATACAAGCCCTATTGGAGTATAGATTGTAATATATCTAGGATAAGAAGACATATTTGTCAAATTCCAAGCTTGTTAAGATTAATCTCCCACCTAAGAAATAATTTTATCTTGTTCATTTATTTTTTAGTATTCAATCATACAGGTAACAAAATCTAACTTTATGGTTTCAAAATTGATAATCGATAATTTTAATAACAATAATAGTTTGTTCATCAATTCCCTGTGCACCACCATAAAATCCTTAAATGAAGCATTTAATCCTTCTAATTGTGATACTTTGTCCTTATAAAAATTAATAAATTGGATCACTTGATCACTACTTCCTAATAATATACGTTCAACTTTTGCCTTGAAACTATTGGCAATAATCTAAAGCAAATTATCAAAAAATGGCCTAGTTACTACCTACTCAAGTAGTGCATATATGCTAGTAATACACATATCTCCAAGTATATGGATGAATTTTTTCTCTTAGATTATCAAAATTTCAATAAAATCCTTCATTTATTTATTCCATTACATTATATGATCCCTCTTATTAGTTATAAAATTCTATGCCAAAGTGATGTCTAGAAGTTGTTGTAGATTAAGGTGTTATTATGTTTTTTTTACTTCCTTGCTAATGAAGTGTAACTTGGAATCAAGGCTATTTATAGATTCATAAAAACTCACCACATTTCTCAATTGTGGTTGTGACTTTACCCTTGATTGTCATATAAAACATACAATGTTATAAAGGGTCTTCACAGAATTCTACACATTATTCCATATGTATTTTGAGGGAACTATTATGCCTTATGCCTCTAATATTTTATTAGTTATTTGTAGGCCTTGAAACATATTCTTCTAGATTCATCCAGCGGAATCAATTATATAAATAGGTTCTCTTAGATCTCATCTTCCTCTCTAGGCCTAACTTTCCTCTTCTTTGTCAATGAAAATATCTCTTCTTCTCTTATAAATTCAATTGGATTCCTTCATATTATTATAATTCTTCTCCTCACTCTTTTCAATTTCTTTGAGGTCTATTAAAATTATATAGTTAGCTTAGGTTCCTTAATTATAACCAAGTGTTATATGGTCAACTACTCTACTTGCATCTATTGTATCCATATGGGAGTCACTGGAAAGTCCTAAGAGGAGGTTTGAGTAAAAGATTAAGTGGTATGGGATGAAATTATTTGTGATATAAGAATGAGGATGGAAGGAGATGAAGTAATTTGAGGAGGTGGAATGAGAATGGAGGCATCTAATGAGGGAGTATAACTGGGAAATGTGGATGGTGAAGGGAAAGGTGGGATAACCATCTTCTCTTTGGACATCTTGGTCTTTGGAAAACTCTTGAGTACATATTTTGTGAGGTTGGGAGACTCATATACTGAGACTATTGGTGACTCTATTTAGATACCTTGTGTTATTGACAACCCCAATTGGGTAGAAAGGTCTGTCTGCAAAGGGACTATGACAAAAAATAATTGAGACACTAAAGTTTCAAAATGTGGGATACCCAACGTAGTTTTTAAGCCAAGTGCAAAAAGAATAGGTTGTGTAATATCAACCTATGTTAGTCCTTACAAGAATTGTGAAATGGGTGTATAAGTGATAGTCATGAGGTTAGTGGTGTAAATAGTATGGATATTGGATAAATAATAAAAAATTGAAGTAATTAAAATATTAGAGACATTAAAAATATAATTGGAGTCCAAAAAAAGTAGTGGTAATTATAGTAATTGAAGTAACAGATGAAATAAGAGAGGTATTTACCCATGTTAAATCCTATGAGATGATCATACGAGGGACAACTAGAGTAGATGATGTAATCAATGAAGTGTCAAATGTTGTCCCTATTTGGTCCACACCCTTATCCACAAAATAAACTTGATCTTCCTTTCCAATTCATACTTGTTCTATATTTTGAGTATGAAGAGGACTAGGGCTTGAAATCCCTAAGGTTACATGTGGAGAAACCTTATAGGAAATATCAAATGTAGCTTCATCGAGGTTGTCTTCATATTTTTCCTATAAATCCACTTATTTGTTGGATTCATCTAAATTCTCTTTTGATAAATATTCCTTCACATAGTCATCTTCTGTGTGAGAATAAGGGATTTCTAATGATATGCCAGGGTATGGGGGTGGCCACTATTCTTCTTGTGTGACCCTAGGGGTTTTCAGAATGGTAGGATAATATATTATTACAAAAGTTACCATAGGAGGAGTAACTAAGATAATTTTAATGTGTATTGGAGGAGGAGAAAACAATTGACTAACCATCAGAGCTTGAGGTGGTGCAGCTGTGGTAACCACCAATGTAAAAACAAAGGTGAATTTTGATACTAAAGGTGCACCTATGTCTATATATTGTTTCCATGCATCCTTTAGATTTGGAACATTATTAAGACCCTTATTTCAATTATTCATCAATGTTTTCATTTGTTTCCTGCTTTGTCTGGGGTTGCTCAACTTGATGAGGGGATTTTGCTTCTTACTATATCCTGATTGCATTCTTCCTTGTAATGGATGGATCATAGTGTATTATCTAAGAAATCCTCATGTAAATATCAACATTATTCATCCTTATGTAGATTTCAGAACCATCCCCAAGATTCAAAAATATCAAAGCATGTTCATATTCATAATGTCCATAGCTTTTCTTGAATTATCTTAGAAACCTATTTATTTGTTACATTATTAGCCTCATGGGGTTCCAAAATATGAAATCATATAGTCTAAACTTGAAATAAAATTTATATTTTGAGGTCTTGGCCAACTATTTCCAATTTTAGATTTTTTATCTCCCAATGCTAAGGAGTGTCTTATAATACTTGGCTAATCGAGCCCTTGTCAATTTTTCATTTGTACTATTGGATAACTAATAAGCTATCTCCTACTCAACTAATTTGTTAGGAATGCACCTAGTAGATAGAAATGGGCCATCGATGTACCTTCCACTCTAATTATGTATGGTCTAGATATAACCAATAGTCACTCAATGGCTTGAGTGATCTCTTGATCTCTGTAGACACTCTTGGCATTGGTTGTCCATTTATTGCATTGTAAATCACGAGATAGAAGATGTCTAATATCCTTTGTATATGGACCCTGTATTTTTAGATATGGAGATGATCAAATTCATCATATATCCTTTTTTATCATTTTGGCTCCCAAAAAGGGGTCTTGGTAGGGCTGATAGGCCCACATATGGTGTCTAAAAAATATGAAAGCATGTATAAGTTACTATTTGCTCAGTCATGCATGACCCTCTAGGTTTTTAAATTGAAACCTACGATTCCCCCCAATGAGGGAACACCCTTGCCTTCCAAAATTATAGATAGTAAAGGTACCCATACCTCATCCACATGAGTTATAAATGGGGATCCATATAGCCTATTCAATAGGGACTAGAAATTTTGACACGAGTTCTAAATTGGGCAAGTGGGACCTTCTTATTCATAGTAAATTTATTGGGATAATGAGCCCATATTATTAAGGTACCCATAACATTGTTATATTTGAAATAGTCATTGATTATTTTTTAGTTATAAGGTATGTCTAATCTTGATAGTCAATATAAATTCTTAAAGGCTAAACCAAACACATATGCTACTGGTAGTGTACTCTTGTTCTTATGAAAAATATATTTTGTATATGTGCCTATTGTAAATAGATAATAAACTAAGCCTATATAGGGAAATATCTCAGGCTTGGCTACCACTTTATGAAGTTCAATAACTTTGACTGACAAGTTATCTCTATATTCCCTTTCACTAGGATTCAGATTGTCATTATCCTTGTATGGTTGAATGACCTCAACTTCTACATAAATGGCCAAATAGTGCTTGAATGCATTGTTAAAAACAACTCAGTTGAATTATGTGTCCTTGAACTCTTGTATGGCTCCAAAACATAACATTGAAGGATTTGGTTATTGATCATTGTTAACTAAATTGATCCCTGTACTTAATTTCAAAATTTAGGGATTTTAGTTGATATGGAGCTCTGGATAGTAGTTCATAGATTCACAATTGGAAAATTTAATTTGATTTGGCTTTGAGACATAACATATAGACAATTTACTTGTGAATTCATTGCTCAAATCCAACATGCATGAGAATTAACTAAAGACTAATGATCTTAGTCACCTATCCATTCCAAATTTGAATCTGATGTTATGACATAGACTTTTACGAGTTTATTTAGTAGATGGTGCTTTGTCATTATATTTAATTGTTGAGTCATCCCTTTATGTTTTAATATGTTGGTTTATCTTTACAATTGTCATTACATCATGGAATCACAACTCTTTATAGATAACTATGTCATTGTATCATGCGTGGCATATTTCCACTTTATCATTTGATTTATAGATGTCATTGTGTCCTTGGGTTAGGCCAGTGTAAGGAATAATGAGGTGATGGCATGTGACATGACACATGGCAAATGACTATTATGAAAGGGATATGTGGATCAATTAGTGAATGATGTGTTAGATGACTATGCAAAGGATGAGACATGTTAGCCTATCATTGCAGTACTTGGTTTGCATCTTTGAGCTCTATCATTTTGTCTATTGGCCTATACATAGTGAGATGATGATATGTGGAGTGATCTTTCTCAGTCAGTCGATCATCTATCTTTGTAACTTAGATTTATGTCCCAAACCCTATGATCAAATGAGATTGAGACATGTGGAGTGATTTCACTTACTTGGGTGGTTGTCAATTTTTGTGACTCAGGATTCTCGGTTGAGAGCTGCCATGTAGCAAGATGAAGATGTGTGGCTTAATCTCGTGCAGTCTGCTAGTTGTGAGAATTTGTAATTGAGTTTTCTATGGAAGATCAATGATGCATAGATATGTGGACACTTGGTAGGATATCATTTAGGAAACATGACAAAAGTATTTTTATTGAAGTATAATTCATTTCAATGGTCTTCAAAGTTTTGATAAGTGAGCAACACCTATTCACCAATTTTGACTTGTTGAACTAGATAAACTTGACAATCGAATAGTCAACTCAGTTAGTCAAATAAGTCAAATTAAAACACAAAATGACCCTTTAATTAATTGATGCCTCAAGTTTAAGCCAAAATTTATGAAGTAATTCAGAAATGAAAAAAATTAAGCTTTGGTATATTTGGGTCTAAATTTATTTTAGGGTTAATTTATATTTCGATGGGAACCAAACTTGGATTTTGAAGGATAAAGGGTCCATAGTTGATTTTTTCAAAAATGGGGCATGTTGATCACAACAAGCATGTTGTCGGTAATTTTATGTTGTGTACCCTTATTTCTTCTCTCTCCCACCTCCTCTTTTTGATTTTTGTAATCTCCCTAGAAACATACACTATGTTTTTAGGGCCCCTATATGTATGGTGTACATTTTTAGTGGAGTGTGTGTTGTGGGTCAGTTTGGTTCACCCAAGTGTCATGGTTCCATATTATTGGTTTTTTTGCCCATTTTATGATGGTTACAATGCTAATAAGGTCCTAACTTGAATTCAATCGGTCTATAAATACACATTTAGTAGTGCATTTATAACACACAATCAATGCAATCATATAGAGAAAGACATCTAAGGGTAAAGAAATATGAAATAACATCTAGTATTTATTATCATCACATTTCTTTATTTAGGTTAAAGGGGGGATATTTTTGAACTGGAGTCCCCAAACCCTAAGAGAAGTTCAAGTACAAAAGCAACAACAGGGAATCCAATCCATAAAAAAGACAAGACCAACACAGTCTAGAAACAACTACAAAACAACACTGACACAACCACATAACAATAAAAATATTAGTTTAATTTCGGGATTCCAAACACACCTTCCCAACATGCCTTCATTTTCTTGATATTCATATCTATTTACATCAATAAGCTTTCATGATCTACTATGTATTGAACACCACTGCTCTACCCCTTTTTACCCTTACCTTTACCAACATAGATGGGTTCAAATAGTTCTTTGCGATGTTCCCTAAGATTTTCAACATTTTGAATACCTTCATACATCCTAGTCTTGTACAAATAACATGAAAACTAATTTTATTACAACTATTCTTATTAGCATGTTCTAATATCTCCACTCTAAAATTTAGACCCTAAATCTGGTTCTCCTCCTCCCTAGCTGCCAAGGTTTGTGACATTTTTGCATTCTCCTATTGAAGCACATTCACCTTACCCTTCAGCGCAGTTATCTCACACATAAACACCTCATTATGGATTTCTAGAGGTCAAATTCTTCCATGATTCTATTTACGCTCTCCTTACCTTTGAGAGAAGACACCAGGGTATTGAAATCCATGTTTTGGTTCTTTTGGTTTATGAATGTCTCCCCTTTCTCCGGAGCCATAGTTTCCCTAGTCCCCTTCTATTTTTATTTTGTTATCTGGCCCTGATCATGCTCTCTCTCTCCTTCCCTCCCTCCTTCCTAGGATATTTTATCTCCTCAATATCTCTATCCACCTTAATGACAGTCTCCTCACCCCTCTTGTTCTGCACCTCCTACAAGTCAATGTTCCCTTGTTGCCCCTATTTCTCTTTGTTGGGTTCTAAGGTTTTTGACACATTTATGAGTATCTTTTTAATATTGTCATGGTCTTTTAAATTATTTTCACCTTCTTAACATTATCATTCTCAACAAATTTTTTATTACTCCACGAAACCTTGCTCGGGCTTCCTGGATATTTGATCTAATTTTTCTTAATCTTCCTAATATCTACCGGCCCCTCCTCAAGCTTCTCTTTTTGATTCTAAGGGATGCTAGGGATAGTTTGATTCATGCCTTTAAATTACTTGAAAATAAAGAAAATTACTCCCTCATGTCTTGGAGTGGAATAATTTCCATTCTTGAACTTCAGTAAAGAAGCCTATATAGATTTGAGAATAAAGAAAGGAAGACTAAAAGATAGTCCATGTCTAAAATGATTTAGCATTCTGAACATAGACCATCTCACCACATTATATCTACCTTCTAAAGTAATGTATTGAATTAAATGGAAAGCTACCTCAACGAAAGGCCTAGGAAGTGATTCCCTATCGAAGCTATTGTATAGTTGCTCCAATTGCTCACCTTCCTCTAGGAAAGCTTTTTTACCAGGTTTGAATTCTATTGGAGTGTAATAGCTCTTAGATGCCTCAATTGCCAGGCTAGTCACATGGGAGATAAGCTCCTCCGTGATGTCTAGAGTGACTCCATTAATGGTCACTAACCTATCCTCTCAAGCCTTTGCAAACAAGATGGAAAGATGTCTGTCAAAACCTTCAATTCTTTCCATAAAGCTTGTGAATCCACCTACCTACAAAGCAAACCAAATTCTTTCATTTTTTCTGACTTTCGATTGAATTTTAGGTTCGATCTTGTTTGACAAATCCATTCTATTCCTCTTGCCTTCACTACAGTTGAAACTAATGTCATTGATCTCCCAGACAAACCAAAAAGAGTAGCATCAATATGTTATTTTTTGGTCATCTATGAGAAGCTTTGTCCCTTCTAGATGCTTCTCCTTCAAACCCCTAAAATTTTCCTCATAAGGCCTAAGACCTCGACTCATTTTATGCAAATTAACATCCCCTCTAAACATTTGGGGGTACGTCCATATGCATAGCATTATTAGCATTGTTGTTTCCTTCATTAGTAACTTTTAAAAGCAACTCCCTAAGAAGGTCTTCATGGCTTATCCAAGTTTTAAAACCCACATTGTTGACTCCGTTGTTTGCAAACTAGTCAACAATCCCATTCCTTTATCTATATGTATGTTGGATGCTCACATGTTGGAAAGAGTTCAAAATGTCTCTAGCTTCATCAATGACATGCTTGATAGGCCAACTTATAGGATTTTTACCGGTCAAACAATTAACAATGTTCAGAGAGTTTCTCTCCACCAAAAGATTGTGAACATTAATTTGCTTTGTCAGTCTGATCTACTACATTATAATGAACATTCTACATGAAATGAAACATTTAGAGAGCATTCAATATAGCATAGAAGATCATTGTAGCAACACATTTACAATATTACATTGGACTCCTTGGATGAATTATGTTTTAGTTAGTGTGTTGCCTGCAATATTATGTACCGTTCAAAGCCCTAAAAAGAAGTTGGTCCTTAAAAACCTTATTGACCTTGAGCACATGTCCCCAAAAAATCCTTTTCCTTATCTTTTTATAAGTTCAAGTGCCCCACTATATTTTGAAGTAGAAGAGCAAATTCACAATGATCTATTCCAAGTTTCAGAATACTGAGTGAGGTTTTTGAAGCTCTAGTCTTGACGAACATAGCCATCAAAACAAATCATGCTTGTTTACCATTTGTTAGAAATGTGAAGCCCACAATTTTGGGGCCTCGAAACATGAGTTGAATAGTTCTGAAAAGGTGCTCAGGGCATAATAAATTTTTAGAATTCTCATTATTTTATCAAAAAAATATTAATTTTATTATCAAAGTGCAACAACTATTCCCATATTCCCATATGTACAAATCAAAATACATTTCTAAAGTTTATTAATAATTTATTTTTCTAAAATTAAAATATTAATTAGGTCTGATTTCACTATCCTACATATGTTTTAGGCTTAAATAAACATTTATGGCTAGATGCATTCTATATTTTTGATGTAAACCCCATTTCTTCACAAAACACCATGAAGATGTTTATGTGCAAGCAAACACAAGAAAAAGCAGGCCTTGGTAGGGCTACATACATGACACGTCAAACCCATGTAATTCCTATTCTAGTTCCATTCACAAACATCCATTGTTCAGCTTAATGCCAACCAAAAATAAAATAAAAAATCTACAGTTCTACAAGTACATATACTAATGGACAAACGAATTGGGAATGAGCGAACTGTCATTTCATATCATATTTTTGGAGCTGTAGACTTAATATGAGCGGATGACATGATATATGATATTTAGAGCATAAAGCCCACATGCATTTCTTACGGACAAAATTACAGAAACAGATTAATACCAGTTGTTTTTTGGATTGCAAGGTGTACTTTTATTAATAAAATATAAAAATACATCTTATCAAGAAATCAGAGGTGAGAATCACACCTCAAAATACTCACGTCTAGTTACGGAAAATATCCAGACAAAATATAATTTATATCATCAAAATAATATCAAAATTAAAATTATATAATAATTATAACCATAATACCAATTTCATCAAAACAGAACACACAAAAATTATTCACCATATATATAAAAGTATAAATTAATTCACAGTATGGAGCATCGTCTATAAATAAACATCAGATTATCTATGGCCTTACATATCTTGTAAGACCACGCTCTTGTGATTTTAAGATCTATCACTGGTCTGTAAAATCTATGCTGTCAATACTCCTTTGCAATTGCGTCTGAAAACAATAACACAGACAACATCCCAACAACATAATAACCACCAGAACCACGATTTGTGCGGTACCCATTATCATCATATCCCTTCCAACTTGCAACTTGCAACTTGCAACTTGCAGGCCTTCCTGTTCCTCTGCCTCTGCCTCTGCCTCTTATTTTGTCTGGTATTTTAATTCTTGGATGGCGGTGCCGTAGAATTGTATCCTTGCTTTTCTTTAACCGCAAAGGAACGTTTGAGGCACGACTCTTACACCCTGAGAGATAATGGTAGTGGAAAAATATGAATATGTAGGAATACATCGCCCTCCCCTCACGTTACTATCAAACATCATGACTTTGTGGCAATTTGTTTAAGAAACAAAGCAAGCATCACCGACCAACTCCACGATTGGAATATGCTACCATATATATACTCTCTATATCTTATGAAGAGTTTTCTAGATGCCCTTTCTTATGTCAATGACGTTTGTTGCCGATCATCAAAATTTGAAGAAAATAAAAGAAAAGAATTTTGTGTTTTTAAAAAGGCTACGGATCCTCGAGTCCCTTGCAAGGTAACCATTCAAGGGCGTTTGTGGGTAAACATTCAGGAGCGTTTGTTGATTAAAAAAAAACAAATTTGTGTTCTATTGAATGACCACTTTCACACTACTTTGAAAATGATAGTCCTTCGAAAGTGGAAAACATGTCCGGAAAATGGTTTTGTATATCCTTATAGTCTGAAACTTTTTGGGAACCTTGTTCTTCATAATAAATACAAGAAGTTGTGTTTAACTAGACACAAATTAATGAAGGAGGAGGAGATGTTGGTTAGTAAGCTTGGGATTGTTCGTGTTTAACTAGACACAAATTAATGAAGGAGGAGGAGATGTTGGTTAGTAAGCTTGGGATTGTTCATTAAACAATATATCTCTTAGTAAAATATTTTAGTGGTCCCTGAAATAAGAAGACGATATGTTTTCATATATTTGTTGCCAACAAAGATATAAGGGTGACCCTTCCTTTCTATGGCTTTGCGCTTATCATCTGGGATATGCACCCATGTAGTACATCCAAAACCCTGAAATCTAAAACATCAGGGTTACACACTAGACCATTTTTATTTAGGTGTCATATCTTGCACTACTTAGTGAAGAGTGTAATTTTGAATGTAATTTTCACATTAAATTGCCTCTATCTAAACCTTAGGAGGCAAGTTTTTAGAATGTGCCATGACATTGGCCATTTACTTAAGTGTGTGGCTTTTATGTTGAACTATGCCATTTTGCTGAGGGGTGTAGGGCACAATATGATGATGTTGAATGCCTCCATGTTCACAAAACCGAATCATTTGATGTTGATAAACTCTCCTCCATTGTTTGCTTTGAGATGCTAAATTTTTCTCTTTGACATGTTTTCAACAAGTGTTTTGAAAACCTTGAAGACCTTAAAGAATTCACTTTTGATTTTCTGATAATAGACCCATGTTCTCTGAGAGAAATCATTGATGAGTGTAAGTATTTATGTTTCTGAAATGAAGCATTTTGAAATGTCATAAGGTCATTGTGAATAAACTATAATCTGTCACTTGCCATCAAGGATTTTATTTTAGGAAATGGATTCCTATGTTGTTTTCAAAGTGCATAGCTTGGACAAACTCCATCTTAGAAAAAAAATTTCAACAAACCAATAACCATATTATGTTTACTAAGGTCTTGCAATGAATAATTATTCAGATGACCAAAAATGATGTAGAGGTGATTCCTACAACCTCCTCATTCATTACTTGACTCTAATATTTGCATTGAATGCCTTCAATCATCTCTAACTTTAGTTTCTTGATGTAGGTACTTTGATTATTTTTTGTTACCCTTGATCAATCTTACCTTTTCTTGACACCTAAGCCTCCTTGCAAACATAGGTCTCTACTCTCTCTTCTTAGAACTATCACCCTTCATGTTCCTTTGCATTGTCTTTCCTCCTTAGCAATCAACACCATCCTCTCTCCATCATGTTTCAAGACTTCACTTTCCTTGCTTGGTTTAATCTTTTTCTTCCTTTGATATAGGTTCATAAGTCAAATCTTCATGCATGATCTCAATATTCTATCACCACATCAGTACTCACATGGCCATCAACCTACTTATTTGAACTCCCATTGACATCCAATCATGATCCTCAATTCCCAAGTTTGTACTCTCAACCAAACTACTCTTTCTCTCTGTAAGGCTTCTTTCCTTATAACCCTTTTTCATGAAAGCGTAGCAAGTTAGAACAATATATAAATATTCTATATAAACCTAACTCATTTTTGGATACCCTTTAACCCTTTCCTACTTCACATAAAATTTCAAGACTCAACTCTTAGTGGGAATTAACAAATTCAACACCCCTCTCAAGTGATTAGGTCTATTTAGGCCTAAAACAATTACACAGACTTGGATACCATACTATATGATTAGGTACAAACTTAAAAACTAAAAAATATTCTATAGCTGGTAAAAAAACATAAGATTACCAAATTTCATCAATTTTGGCTTGTTGGAAAGAAAGTTATGCAAGTTTCCTTATCAAACCCTAGGTCTTTGTTTGCATAGGCATGTGCAAGGGCAAGAACATGTCAAATAAGATAAGATGAGTTTTAAACCACTTCAACAAATTATAAAAACTTTATGAGGTTTTCCCAAACTTCCCTCAACTCCTTCAAAGGTTCTTTTGTCACAAAAAATCACTAAATGTCTCCAAAAGGCAAGTTTACAAAATTTTGGGTGTACACTAGGACTGTGTGTGGAGGTTTTCTTGGTCTAATGTACTTCAAATGGAATACAGATCTTTCAAAGGGATCAAAACATCTAGTAAATATTCTACCCTATTTCTTATAACCTATACAAACTTTCAACAAGCTTCACAATCTTCAAAAGACCTTGTCAACCATGCTTCTTGATTGTGAGAACACAAAATTCTCTCAAATGGGATTGTGTGAGCTTATATAGTAGTCTGAGTTCAATATTGAACTATCAAGTGGATTTTTATGAACATAAAAAATATCATTATCCTTAGACATAGATTACATAACTCGCAACACTTTAAAATACTTGAATAGATCTCAAAATCTCCTCTATGCTATTCTTTCAAGACTGTGCTAAAATTAAAGTTCTGGTAGATTGCATAAAACATCCTGTGTACTGAAAGTAAGTGCCAATATTTCATTCAAACTAAATGAAAATAAAAATAATGTTGTACCTCAACATCCCCTTTTTCTTCTTGGAGAAATGAGGACCCAATTTTTTCAAATTCTGGCCTTGTTTGTTGAGCCTTTCTTCTATATGTTTGTGTAAATTCTTAAAAGGATTAATCCCTAATCTTTATGCTTAGAATAAACAAGCATCGTATTATGTATTTTATGGACTAAATTTGTTAATGCCTTTTCGGGAGTTTTTAAACTATGCAAATTTTTTGGGACTTAGTTTATTAGGATAAATTTATTCAAAAAATTATTCATCAGGGCTTTTGTTTTGGGTTTTATTTGGACATTTTGTCTAACAGATTTGGGTCTTTGGGTTTTTTTGTATCAAGTTTTCTATCTGGGAGCTTATTCTGCATTTGCACATCGAGACTTTTGGGTCTTTGGAACTTTTGTTTCGAATATATTTAGGTCTTCAACATTTTTTTACAGTGGATATTTTGTCCAAAATAATTATCCTAAAATGACTTATCTTTGTTGAAAATTAAATCTTTAGACATTTTGTTTAGAAATTTTATCTGACAAACTTTTGGGTCTTAGGGTTTTTAGCATCAGACATTTTGTCTAAAAAATCATAAAGCTTCATATACACTTCAAATTTTTTGATTTTTGGGTGTTTTGTTTAGGCATTTTATCCAACAGAATCAGGGCTTTGGGTTTTTTGTTTGGGTCTTTTGTAAAGACTAATCCCAACACAAAGTCCAATTCCCAACTCCTGAATGCCAAAAGCTTGTTATACTTAGTTGATAAAAGTCAAAATACTTCTTAATATTTTTAAAAACTACCCACCAACTAAAAATAACAAGAGATTTGAACTATGTATAAAATACAACATAGGTGAATGTTGGGCATTTAAAACACATGAACTCAAATTCAATGCTAAAGCTATATACATGACGTGTAGCCATTGAAGCCTTCATTGCTTGAAAATGAATTTACACTTGAATTTGAATTCTATCCTATGAGAGAAAATCCCTAGTTGCCTATGAGACTACTGTGATTAAAACCAATGACTAGCGGAAGGGATAATTATTCACAGAGCATGGAAAGAAGACTACAAACACTATACATAAAGAACAATGGCATCTTCATCCAAACCATTAAGGAGAGCAGTTCCACCATCACCACATTTGATTAAGGACTCAACAAAATTTATGGACATTATCTTTGATGTCTCCATTTTTGATAAAAGGTATGCAAACTATTTAGAATTATGGGATGTTGTCGATTATGTTGACATATTTTTTCTAGATGGCAATGTATCTCCTTCAGAGTGATTATTCATCAAGGATTTGTTAGAAATTAAAAGACAAGGATTGTATTTTGCTATTGCCAAGCCTGAGGTGATGCCATGCATCTACCTCTTTCAAGATGTGTTCTTCATAGGTAAATTCACACAAGATGCTTTCTTGCATCATATTGACAACCTGATGGTTATTAAATGCATCATAGGAGCATATTTTCAAAGCTATTTATCATTACCAACACTAGATGCTTATTTTGACAAGCACATATTAGTTCAGTAGAATCAGGATAATATAATGGAAAAGGTGTTGTCTTCATGACTCCTCCCTAATTAAACCATTATGTTCAAAGGTAAGAATCCTAAGAATCCCATTCTTATTAACAAGTTCAGGATATGATTGCAAATTGAAATGGCCCTTCTCAATAGACTCTATGGCATGCCCAGTATCCATTTCCTCAATTTGGATTGGGTACCATTGTTACACATGATTCTAATCAATGATGCCACATTTACTTTGGGAAAAATTGTTAGCTTTCATTTAAGAGAGTAGGTCATTCAAAATAACAAGTAGCCCACTCCAGTGAGCCACTTTTATACAATGTCATATATTTTAGAAGCTGTCATGGGAACAATGTAGAAAGTCCTCTATGAGCTATGGAGCTCGACCACCAACTATATCAAAAATTGAATTTGTGATCATTTTCAATTTATGCATATTTATGCTTATACTAATAATATGGCAAGGATTACTAAGGATGTTTATCCTCAAATTTGGAAAGCAATCCATGGGTCTCCAATGCCCAAGATCAGAACAAGCATTGTGAAGACATTGTCTACAAGGGGTGATTATTTTCTATATCTAGATTACATTGTTATCATTATCTGGGGATACAAGGTTCATCTCCTATTTCTCCTAAAGTATGTACCTAAAAAATTAGTTGAGCAAGAAATTACTTTCTAGCTATGGTGGAGCATAGAGGAGGACTTGATGAGGGTAAAGGAAAGCATGTTTTTTGGCAACCACATGGTTATTGGAAGAATGGTTTATATAATGAGGAAACACTTTAGAGATATGGGTGGGAAAAAGAAGGTTTAACATTTCCTTACAGTCCCACATAGGGACTAGGATCCTAATGGCACCATACAAAAACATATTCAGGGCCTTAGCATCCCCTACCAACACGGCCACTATGCTTATGACTTTTTGTTCATGAATGCATAAAATGATGAGGAGGTCTTGGAAAGAGAAATAATTTATTGTTTAAAGGAGGATCATCTAAGGGTGATCCAAAAAGAACCTTCAATCTCTATGAGGGAATTAGATGGAATAATGACACTCTTTGCAGGGTGGACACACTCAAACTTTTGAAAAGGCCAGATAATGAAGCAATCCAAGGAGCAAAGAGATCAATCATAGGGAATTCCTTTTAAGATGAGGGATATTAAGAAGTAAATAGGGGTGAGTGAACCTATCCCTAGAGGAGCTCTAGGAGACCCTGTCAATCTAGATTCCCATGATGAGGAAGATCAAGGACCAGAGCAACCAGCTGCTAGTTCCATTCAAATGCCTACAACTAACCCACAGGGATGAGATTTTATATCTTCAAGGGTGGCCATAGATGAAGAAGTTACTTCAGTTTAGTAGGCCTCCTCCTCACAACAAAAGACTATCATTTTCTACAAGAGGAAGCCTAAGACTCCCACAGGTAGTCCTACAATAGAGTAACCTCAAATCTTGCCTACACTACCATAACAAGTACAAGTGGAAGAGGAAGAAAAAGATTATGATGAAGTAGAGTTAGAGAAAGTTAAGGATTTGAGCCTTGAATCTGATAAAGGGAAAACACCAAATATGGAGGACACCATAGGTACTTAGGTTTTAGAGACTACTTCCCTACTCTTTGATTATGTTCCCATTTTCAATTATGTGTTTATTTCATCTATTTTTAAAACCCCTAAGGTGGAAATTGTCACTTTCACCTCTAAAAATCCATTCATCTCTTCCTCTTTCTTGAATTTCCCTTTATTCACCCCAAAGGTTGAGAAAGATACTACCATTATTTCTCCATCTACCAACACCATTGATCCATTTTTCACCCCATGCCATCCACCTCCATCATGACTACCTCCAATATTCCTTTTGGTAGTGCCACTGTTAGATCATTGAAAAGAAAAAAAGGCATCTAGGAAGGTGGAAACAACCATGGCCACTCTCCATCTCCATGTCTAATCCACCCAAATCACTCTCCCCATGTCATCCACCACTCCATCATAAGAAACCATTTTTAAAAGTGTAGGTAGGGGTAAGAAGGCAAAGAAATAAATGGTCACAGTCCATCCACTCCCCTAATATGGAGGGTTGGATTAGCCTAAGATTATCTGGCCTTCCTTACCTAACACCCTTGTTAAAGTAGAAAAGAAGTATCAAATGGTTGAGGAGGTTAAAGAAGAGGTTGTGGTCATAACCACAAAGGAGATATACCTTAATCAATTGATAATTCCTCCATGGACCATAGACTTAAGGTCCAAGAACTCTTAATTTCCCAACTTTAAAATAATTGAGCTCCCCTCTATTACAACTTTGTTTGACAAACCATATATAAGAATTCAGAGGGTGAGGAAAAGGAAGATGAAAGACAATGCTGGTAGGGAATTGAATTTTGAAGAAAGACAAGAGGTCTTCTCCTTGACCAAGAGATAGAATAGGCAAATGGGGTAATCCCCCTATAATAAAGACTTTATATATTTGGCTAAAGCACAAAAATATGCCATGGTGGCCATCCATGAAGCCACAAAGATGGCTAGGTAGGAATTTGAAGTTGAGTTAGAAAAAATAAAGGAACAGTAGAAACCTATGCACATACTAGTTGACATTGAAGCTGAGGTTCAAGAGACATATTTGAAATGCTATAATTATTTGGAAGCATTAGAATTCATGCAGGATGAATTCACCCCATATGTTACCAAAACTCATGAATTATTTAATTCATTAAAGGTTGATGGTAATAAATTAAAGATATTGATTGTTTATATAACTAATAAAGCTTACAGTTGTATATATATAATATTTTTAACTTTTATCAAATAATGATACCTTTCATATTACAAGAACCCATTGCGACTCAATCTCTTTGAGAGCATACCTTAAGGGATGCACCAGGAAAGGGGTGGGTAGACCTTTGGTGCTTTAAAGGATTATTGTCCCTTATTTCCATATTATTACCAATCCAAGTAGTTCCTAAAACCTTTCCCTAAGTTGTTTCTACTCCCTTGCACATTCTTTTAGTCTTTTCCATTTTCTATCCTTCTTCTCCTTGCTTACTCCCCTTTTGAACTAAACAACAAAATAGGTTGACTTGGTCAACCTAGTGCAATTTAGGGTCACTTTAGCTCTTTAGGTTTATTAGCCTTCTAGTTGACCTAGCACAAAATTTAGGCATTAGCCCAAAAATGTGTTAGGTCAACATAGCACAATCAAAATTCTTGGATGATTTTAGGGTGAGATATTCCTATATATACAATGTTATTTTGGACATTATTATAATATGCAATAAAGAGTTATTATTTGCTCACGCTTCTTCATAATCTACTCTTCCACCATTCTACTTGAGGAGTCTTAGCTTAGATTTCTTATTTTGGATAATCTAGTCTTGTGGATATGTCTTAGATGTTTTGGCATAACAAAGTGATCCTTACAAACCAAAACAACCTCTTAAGAAACCCCATTGGCCAAGGGATAGATTGAATCATGATGGTTTCACATTCAGGTAAGTATATTCTAACTTTGTTTTTCTCTCTTTTAGTAGATAGAAGTAGCATAAGTGTTGTCTCAAATAATATTACTCTTCATATTCTATGTATTTGGGTATTACTCATACTTACTTTATTTGAAGTTCCCTATACATATTTGATTGCTTTGCATCTAACTCCTCACATTGCGCCACAAGCTTTGGTGTGTACTAGATTAGTTTACTTTTCTTATTATTAGAATAGTTTATTCTCTTGTTTATTAGCATAAGTGAAATATCAAATAATAGGGATATTTTAGGGTTGTTGTGTGATTGTGTTAGACTATAGGATTTGGGTTCCTTCCTAGCATGATATGTTGTGACAAGTGATACAAGTGATCCCCTAATTAGGTCTAGTGGATCCCCATATTGGTCATGCTCCCACTTAATAAGTGTATACCCAATCGAAAGAGTAGGTGTGATCTATCTTATCCAATCCAAGATTAATTCATGTACATCATGCCATTTTGATTACATACATTCTAGTGAACCCAACGTGAATCAAAACCTTGTAGGATTTGTTCACTTTTCTTTCATTTATTTCATTGTTTTTGTCATCATTTCTATCATATATTTTGACATACTAGTTTGATTTTGTCGACCTAGTTATTTTTCTCTGTGCATAGGAATGAGAAAATGGGTTGATCAACTTGATATAGTATAGGTTTTTAGCACTTTTTAGACTCTCAATTCAGCCTACTAGGTTGACCAAGTTGACCTAGAACATTTTCAACCACTTTGCAATAGGTACCTATATAGGTTGATTGAACAACTTGACCTAGTATATGTTTTAGTTTTCGAAACTTTCAAATTAGCCTACTAGGTCAACCAACTTGACCTAGTGCATTTTCAGACCTTTAGTTCAGCCTACTAGGTCAACTAGGTCGACCTAGTACATTTTTAACACTTTTTAGCAAGTTTTTGTATTTTTTGGTCAACTAGTTTGACCATGTTTATAGGTTTTTAATAGATTTCTCCTAGGTTTTAGATCAATAATCTCCTTTATTTCCATACCTAAACCATCAAGGTCTGTCTTTTATTCTCTATATATTTTTATTTTGTACTTTCCTTTCAAGTTTGTAGTCTTCAAAATTGTCTCTGCACAACCAACTAAATCGACTTGGTCAACCTAGTTCTATGTTCTGTGTGCTGTCTAAAACAACTAGGTTGTCCTAGTCGACCTAGTAGGTTTTCTAGACCCTATCTTTAGTAGTACTAGCTCAACCCTATCAATCTAGTTCTATATATTGTGCACATAGTGTCTTCACTATAACTTGTTCCAAAGTTGGAATTCATAATATATGTTAATTACATATTTTTCTTTAAAGCTATTTGCATGCTTAGAATAGTTCACATAGTCCAATTAGGAGTTTTTTAATTAACAACTTAATTCTAATATTTCTATTTTATGCACACATAGCCAAATCACATAACATCAATAAGCATTTTAACATTTGACTACCCAGGCCAACCTACTTAGATTTCATCACCAAGGGGGAAGTCGACTTGATGCTTTGGTCAAGTATAAAGGATGGTCAATGGTATATTCTGGCTAAGCACCCAATACCCTTATCACTGCAGTGTGTGAAGTGTGGGGGTAGGCCCTAATACCAAGCCTATATCATTACCACTATAGTTCCTTTCATCCTAAACTCACCTAAAACCATCCATAGATTGATATCTAGTACCTTGCTTTCAGCCAGCTCCCTATCATTTAAAATTATTCTTAATAATCTAATTAACATTCTAGGTTGACCAATTAGCTAGCTTTACTTTCCAAGTTATTTGCTTGCTCTTTGCTCAATTATGTGTGCAAGAACTTGAATTAGCTAGTGTTGGTGTAAGGTTTTGATTTGTGTGCATCAACTAGATTGGCTAGCATCAATTCAATTGACTGTTTGTTTACTTTCTTAGATTAGATGCAAAATTATCTTGATCTATTTTCCATTCTATCATTAATAATTTATTTTTCTATGTCTATTATACTAGGTCAACTTGTTCAACCTAGTACTATCATAGACACTATTTTTCCCCTATTCATTGTGCTAGGTTGACCTGGTTGACTCAATACAATCTGTAGGTCCTATTTTTACAATAGGTCAACTTGGTTGACCCATTTCTATTTCCTACTTTCCCTATTTATTAATCTAATTATTCATCTCTTCCAATTTGCATTTTATTCATTTGTCTTTGGTTAGAATGAGGTTTCCTATCAAAGTCTTTTAGCCAATCTTAATCCAGTTAGATCTTATATGGGATGTTCATTTGTTCCTTTCTTTTTATCCCAAGAACACCATTGGGGTGTTTCTTCTCCTCCATCGACAAATTGTAACATGGTTCAAATAACACCTCAAGATGAATTTTATGGATCCAATCCTTTATACACCTATCAATAAACCTCTCAAAATATTCAAACTAATGTGGGAGTGATTGACACAAGTTTACTTAACAATCCCACTAACAAACCTTCTAATAATCATCCCCCAATACCAATTCAAGGAGTGCTCCTTCTAACACCAACTTACCACCTGATACAACCTAATTATTATCCAAAGTGATTGAAAAAATGAACATTATGCAAAAATCTAATCCCAATCAAATGATGTAACTTCAATAATACTTGATCAATGTAGCTAATCAACCTCCAATCATGCATCGTCAAACTAATCCTAACTATATTCCTCCACCTCTTAGAGATGCCTTAGGTAATGTTATTCCTCAACCAATAATGAATAAAAATATGCTTCAAACCATTCAAAATGAGCCTTTATCTCCCTTTATTGTATCTATTGACATCGATAACATATCACCAACTATCAAATATGATGAGACTATGACCCCACCTCATTTCTTTAAGCCTTTGGTAATCTCTACAAAGAGTGGATCCAAACTAATACATTTTATACTACGAAAATCTTAGTTAAAAATTTCACTGGTGATGTAGTAGAATGGTCTAATCAATTACCCCAACATTCTATTTGGCAACTTGAAGATTTGGTCAATCTTTTAGTTAAAGAGTTTCAACACAATGATCTTCCTGAAAATTGTCTTAGCCATTTCATAAATACTAAAATATCTCCTAACGAATAAACTCATGACTTTATTAAAAGATGGAAATCCTTATCTCATAAATCCAGTCATAATATGTCTGATGATAACCTATACAAACTCTTTATCACCGCTTTAAATCCCACTCTTCAATACAAGGTTCAAACCTTTGCTCCTCAAACTCTTAATGAAGCTCTTGACCAATAAATGGAAAGAATTTCTTATGAAGCAATTTGAACCTAATTCTAAACTTCTTAAAGGATATTTTCAAACATCTAATGCTATCACTAGTAACACTTCTCAAAACAAACCAATAATTGCCAAAAATGATATTCCTTTACCATCTCACATACCTCTTTTGGTACATCAAATGAGATGATTTTTATTGCCCTCTAAACCTTTAATATATCCTAATGCTCCTCCTAAGTGGTATGATCTCAATCTCTTTTTTTAGTTTCATGTTGACATTGGGCATTCTCACAAATCTTGTAGAAGGATTTCTAAATGTGATATTTATTACATGTTTGGTGATCCATTAGAACATGAAACAATGATCAAACATCATCATCAAGAATACATTAATGCTTCTCAAAACTGACAATCTTCTAAAGCTTCTACATCTAATAACCAAAAATCTTCTTCCCATAATCAATCAACTTCCAATGATGTTTGTGTAATTGACACTGATTTTGACCAATACTTTAACCAATCTCAATATGTCAATATGGCTAAGGTTAATTATCATAAAAAACCAAATCACAAGATCCTATTACCAAGCCTAAAAAACCTTCTGTGGAGGAAAAAATGCTTAACGATACTACCACTATCAATATTGATTCAAAAGCACCTGAGGAATAACTTCCTCCTTCTAATCCTCCAATCACATCTATTCCTCCAAAGTCTAATTTATCTTATAAACCTCATGGATCTTCTTCTAAATCTCATTAAAATTTTCTTGAAGAACTTAACTCTATTCCATGTAAGATTCATCTTATGGAGTTGGTTCACACTTCACCTTATCATCATAAATTTATTATGCAACAACTTGAAGAGATTGAAGATCCTTCTTCTTTAGATGAAGAACCACCTTCTATTGATTCTCAACCAACTAACATTGATACCATTAAATCTATGTGTCCCTCTTCCAAGCCTTCCATTGAATTCCTTAACGAGGACATGAATAATGATGAAATTATCTTTTGTGTTGATGATCCACCTCTCTTCATAAAAATAGCCATTAATAACACCCTTATTCAAAAATTTATAGTTGATGATGGTTCTGGTATTAATGTGACCTCTTTATGGCTTCTACAACAACTTAGTTATAACAAAGGTCATCTTAAACAAACCTGTCTTACTCTTCATGGTTTTAACAAAACTAATCAAAATCCACTTGGTTGTATATGGCTTCCCTTAACCATTGGTACTAATACCATTCAAACTAAACTCATGGTTCTCAATCTTCTTTTATATTATAACATACTCTTTGGTTATGCTTCAACTCATCGAATGAGGGTTGTTGCTTCTTCTAGTAGTCAATGCATTAAATTTATACATAATAGAAAATGCTATAAGCATGAAGCTGATCCAAACCCATTGAGTATCCAATCACCCAATCCTAAATCATAATATTATGTTTCTATGATCCCTAAAATTAATAATTCTCCTTTACTTGAGTTCATCAATATGAATCCTAATTTACAAGTCACTCTTATGGATTCTGATGATGATGAGCCTAATGAATTAAAACATACTTCCAACATGACCAAATTAACTCCATATATTTTGAAATGGCTTCCTTATTCTATTTTACCAAGGGATCATACCATTCTTCTCATGGATGAGATTATTGATTTCCATCTTCTATGTAATGCTCAAGATCTATCTTTACTTGAAGATGCTTTTAATTCCAATGATTTTGGAGTGGATAAACTATTTCAAGATCTTCTCAGCGTGTCTCCTCAAACATTAAGTAATCTTGGGATTTCAAATTTTGAATATCCTCTTGAATCTCAACCATGCATAATTTATCCCACATACGATGATAACTATATCATGGCCCAAGCTCAATCTAGAGACTTGGATGTCTTGCATTATCAAAAGACCTTAGCCCAAATTCATGCTTTCAATCAGGATGTGCATACCATTTCTATAGATAATAACTTAGAACCTGAGGGTTATGTGCTTCTTATTAATTCTCTTCTTATCAATTCTCCTTGGATGGTAGAGCAAATTACACCTTCTGAAACTCTAGAAGTACTTTCATCTTCTTTACTTCCTTCAGATCCTCTCATTGAATCTAATCCTTCTCCTATCAAAGAACCCATCAACACTCCATCTACCTCTTCTACTCCATCTACTTCTACTCCTAAAATCACACTTGATTCCAAGGCAACCTATGCCCATCAAATACATTCTAAATATTATTACCATGGTAACCACATTTTAGATCTAAAAGTAGATGTTAAGTATTGTGGTCCTCTTCCTAATTTTCTTAGTGATGAATCTATTCTTGATTTACTTTATGCCTGAGAACCTCAACTCCCCTAGCAACATCATAAACTTGGAAAATTTAAAATTAAAACTCCTCACTTCAACAACTTTTTCGCTAGAATTTATCCCAAAAATAATATGATTTCATCCTTACCCAATGAACCATACCAATTTCAAGATGGTAATGCCATGATTATTAAATAAATAACTCATATCAAATATCGTACTCCCTCATGTCCTCGATTGATCACTATTTCCAAAGAACTTTCACCTTTGAACATGATAATTTTAGCCTATTTTTTGATGATTATCAAGAGGGATTCACTTGGCCTTACAAAGACATGCCTAACATTGATCATAACATAGTGGTATATAACATCATCACCTATCTTGATGCCAAACCTGTGCATCAAAAGAAATGCAAATTTCCTCCTAAAGTTACCAACTTATGCCATGAGGAAATCATCAAACTACTCAGTGCTAAATTTATTAAACCTATGGATTATTCTGAATGGGTTTCCAATATTGTTCCTATTAAAAAAAAGGTCACTATGGTCATTCATATTTGCATTGATTTCCATTATCTTAATCATTATTGTCATAAAGATAACTTTCATTTGCCTTTAATAGATGCCATTGTCGATTACACAATTGGATATGAAATGTTATCTCTTATGGATGGATTTTTGGGATATAATCAGATTCATATAGCTCCATAGGACCAACAAAAGACTAATTTCACCATGGAATGGGGTGCTTATTGTTGTGTTAAAATTTTGTTTGGTCTCAAAAATGATGGGGAAACTTACCAACATGTAATGACTCATATATTGCATGAACCCATCTATAAATTTATTGAAACATATGTGGATGATCTCATCGCCAAATCCAAACACCATGCAAATCATCTTTATGATCTTGCCATCATATTTGACCATATTATCAAATATAAATTTCAAATTAATCCTTTCAAATGTGTCTTCAGAGTTAGTTAGGGTAAATTGTTAGGATTCTTAGTCTCTCTCTATGGCATTGATGTTGATCTAGCCAAGATTAATGTTATTATTAACATGCCTATTCCTCATTCTATTCCTGATATTCATACCTATTTAGCTAAACTTGGGGAAATTAGATGATTCATTCTCGATATGGATTATCAAATTCACTTTATTAATTCCCTTCTCAAGAGAAGTATAGACTTGGAATAGAAGGATCCATGTCAAAAAGTGTTTGACAATATGACAGAGTCATTTTTTCATCCACCTACACTTCATCCCCGTTCTAATGATAGACCTTTGATTATCTATAATTCTTCCACACCCATATTAGTAGGGGCAATGCTTTCCCAACAAGAAGATACAGGTAAGGAGTATTCCATCTATTATATTAGTTGAGGCCTTATCGATTATGAAACATGTTATACCAAAGTTGAGCATGATTGCCTCACTATATATTTTGCAAAATAAAAGATTCATCACTACATCCTTTACCAAACCACTTATGTCATTGTTCATTCTGATCCCCTTCATCATTTCTTCTCTAAAAAAATTCTTCCAGGAGATAGAATTAGTGAGTGGATGGTCTTACTTATGGAATTTGATTTTCGCATCATCATGAAAAAAGCTATCAAAGGGCAAGTCATAACTAACCAACTTGCTATAGTTCCTATTCCAACCACTTCTTCCCTTCAAGATAACCTTCCAAATGACCCTTTACATTGAAGGTCTTAATCAAGAAATTTCGCCTAAAGATTATTTTCATAGCTTTCTATCAATCTTAAAGCTAATCAGCTTGAAGAATCTTCCCCTCCCTCCAGTACTACTAAACTAAAGGTAGTTATCAAAGAGCTCCTTGAAATCAATGTTGAATTACATGAGGATACTTAGACCCTTCACTTTGATGGTGGTAAATTCCTTCAAGGAGTTGGGGTAGGTTACATTCTCACTAGTCCTCTTGACAAGATAATTCCTTTATCTTTCCATTTTACATTTGATGTCACCAATAATATGGCAAGTATGAATATCTTATCTTAGGTATGAGAGCTTCTTTTTATTTATACATATAATATCTTCATGCTTTGGGTGATTCTCAACTAATTTTCCATCAAGTTAGTGGTGCCTATTAATGTAAAAGTGAATACCTTATCTCCTATCATCAAATTATAATCACTCTTTCTAAATTTTTTATCTCTTTTACAATTGAGCTTATTCCTAGAGATCAAAATTCCATTATTGATTCTCTTGCCTCTTCAGCCTCTCTTTTTCAGCCACATCAAGTTCTTTTTTATCCTTCTTTTATCATATAAATAATCAAATATCCATAATCTACCCACCCTCTTAATTCACCTATCTACCACATCAAGGCTGTCACCATCTGACAATGCCTATGGTATCAAGATATCATCCAATTCTTAGAACATCAAACTTATCCTCTTGACTTGTATTCCCATGAAAAGACATGTCTTTACAAACAAGATTTTAAGTATGTATTTAGATATAACATCATTTATTATCACAACACTAAAGGTAACTTACTCCATTGTGTCATGCAAGATGAGGTACCTAATCTACTTGAACAAGCACATGGGTGCATTTTCAGTGGTCACTGTAACAAACATGATACAACCCACAAATGCCTATGTATGGGTTACTATTGGGCTACTCTAGAAAAAGATGCTATTGAATATGCTAAAAAGTGTAATCTTTTTTAGCTTCATGATGATCTCATTTATTCAACTCCTACCAAACTTCAAACTATATAATCTCTATGGCCATTTTCCACATGGGGATTTGATCTCATTGGTAAACTTCATCTTTCCTAAGATAGGCACATTTTTATTATCACAACTACCGAATACTTTACCAAGTGGATTGAAGCCATGACCCTTGTTAATGTCATTGATCCTATCATATCTACGTTCATTCTTAACCAAATTATTTTCCACTTTGGCATTCCCCACACCATCAATTCCAACAATGGTGGTAATTTAAAAAATAAACATGTTAAACAACTTTATACCAAATTCAAGATCAATCACAAGTTTTCCACTCCTTACCATCCATAGTGCAGTGGTCAAGCTGAGGCCACTAAAAAAATTCTCAATAAAATGTTTCAAAAGACAATTCATGTACCAACACAAATTGACATCTTCATCTTTATCCAATATTTTGGGCCTATGGGACTAGTATTCATACTGCCATTGGAGCAAATCCATTTTACCTAGCCTATGGTTTTGAGTCAGTTCTTCCTCTTGAATTTGAGATTCCTTATCTTCACATATCTCTTCATGGCATCATTCCTGATGAATAATTATGTGAGGCTCACCTTTATGCCCTTGATCTACTTGATGAATGTTGTCTCTCTACCTTACAACATAACCACCAATTTAAGGCTCACATTGCTTGACAACATAGTAAATGTGTTAAAGTCCACACATTTAATGGTGGTGATATTGTCCTTATATTAGATTACACCCATGATAAATAACAAATATTCCCAAAAATGGTGAGGCCCATATTTATTCAAAGACATCCTTGGTCCAAGCACCCTCTACTTTTAAACCAATGAAGGCCATGTCTTCAAAGAACCCACCAATGCTTAATTCCTAAAAAAGTACTTTGATTAATCATTTTCTTCTTATCATGATTTCTATCTATATCTATCTAACTATTTTTATAGGTTATTTAAGCATGGGTCTCTCCCTCTATAATAGTTATCTCTTGTTCTTATAACTTTAGTCCTCCCTTTTGGTCTTTTGGTTTCTTGATGTACCATAGTCTTCATTTTCTTATTTTTCATTCTCTTTCTATTTACTGATTTTGATTTGGTGCCCCATTGGTTTTTATTTTATGAGTTTCTTTGTAAGACCACAGATAGGACCCATAATCCCTCACAAAACCACCATCTTTTACTTATTTTCCTTCTCTTGTTACTGCTTGCCACTGTTGTTTTGACATCCTTTGGGTTTTTCTTTTGTGAGGTGCTTTGTAAAAAGGCTTCCTCACTTTAATTTTATCTTGCTTATTATCACCCTCGTGGGTCCCTCTTTTATGATTTTATTTGTAATATCATGGATAAGACCTGACCCTCATCATAAAATTACCATTCTTTTCTTGTTCTTGATCTTTGTTCTTAAACTTTAGCTTTTGCTTCTTTTACTAATTGGAATTCACAAACAATCTATGTTAGCATGTTTTCCTCCATTTTCCTCTTTCTCATGATAAAGAATTACACTTTACTATCATTGTATCCCTCTTTTCCCTTTGTCACATTTTTTGCAATTTGAAGTAATTCAAATTGTTCCATGTTCATTCCTCTTGATTTATGCTTTCTCTCATCTCCACATTGGATAAACCAAGGTCAAAGTCAAGATAACACTTTTATTTTACCTAGATTTATGAGACTCTTAGACCCCATGCTCTATGAAGTTTCTCTCTCTTAGAAACCTTGTCCCAAGTTTTCAAATGAAATTCATCTTTAGCACCCATATTTGGTTTTCCAAATCCATATGGAGGATTAATAAGAAGAATCCATCAAAATAAAGTTAAAAGACAAATCATTTGAAACAAAAGGCAATGATATCTAAAAAGGCAACATCCAAATCTTAAAAGTCAAATTCACACCAAAAGACATGATTACAAGCACATGTCCTATCTCTAATCCAAGCTCAAACTCCACCATCAACCTCACATAGAGTTGAAATCCTTTGGGGTGTGATAGGCTATTAGATTAGAATAGAGGAATTCAAAATAAATCTATGGTACTACCTACTTTCTCATGCATGTACTCAATCTTTGCAGTAGACTGACGAATCTATAAGGGGTCCTAAAGAATGGGGAACATGTCATGGAGAGGTAGGCCCATTTTAATTTTCATGCACATAACCTTCATGGGATGAAATAAATACTCCATTTGTTGACCTAATACTTGTGTAGCTAAGAGAAGTTATTTAGAGTCCCTAAGGTCAATAGTCCTTTTGTTTTGACAAACCAAATTTGAGTGTCTTGACTTCGATAAATAGTTTCTATACTTTGGTTTTTCCTTCATTCTCCCCACCACCCATTTCATTTTCCCCCCTTGATAGATAAATTATGATTTCAAATCTATTTTCCCTCTTCTTTAAATTCTTTCTTCATTTTTCAAAAACATGCTAGCACTACTTTGTTTTAGTTTTATCTATCTTTAGATGCAAAACAACATGTTTGAGAAACTTTGGATAATATTATTCACTTTATTTTACATTTACTAGACTTAATTTACTTTAATTTTACCATTTTTCATGATTTTGCTATTCTACTACTATAGACACCTGAGTTCATACCGTTTTTTCCATTATTGAATGAGATGTGGTTTGTTATTGCTCACTCATCAAAGTTGTTTTGCTTTTATTCACCTTTTTCCATTGTTAAGTGAGATGTGGATTGTTACTGCTCACTCATCAATGTTGTTTTACCATTTTGTTTTTATTTTTATCATTGATTTGCCTTACTTATCATTATTTTTTAAACATGTATCCTTGGTTTGAATTGGTGAGTTTTCCTTTTTTTACTTGAAGTTTACTTGTTTGAGTTTTTTAAATTTTTAGTAGCCTTGGATTTTTGGTTACCTAATTTACTCTTGTTTGACTTAGTCATTTGGTCTAACATAGAACCTATCACCCAGCTTTTCAAATTCCCATGTATGTCCCATCCACATAGCACCAGTTATCTTGGTTTTCTTGCATTTATTTATTTTTTCTCCTTAGTTTTTTACTTCTAGGTTTGTTGAAAGTAGTCTCTTCACCCTACATAATCAAAACTAAACACACAACTGAAAATCATCCCATGATAAAAGGTATGTCAAGGTGTGAATCAATTTTAATTTTTATTTATTTACTTTTTTAGATTAGTCTCCCTTTCTATCATTTAATTATAGTTATTTTATGCTTTTTAAAATACTATAACTTTTTTTTAGCATCACCATTATGTGTGTCCTTATTTTCTTTCTTGAAGAACCATCCTCTGTTACATTTTAGTGACATGTGATGAGCTTTGAGTGAGGAATATATATACAAATAATATTTTTAACTTTTATCAAATATTGATGCTTTACATCTTGCAGGAATCCATCATGACTCAATCTCTCTGAGTGCATGCCTTAAGGGGTGCACTGAGAAAGGGGTGGGTAGACCTTTGGTGCTTCATAAGATTGTTGTCCCTTCTTTCCATATTATTACCAATCCAATTAGTTCCTAAAACCTTTCCTAAAGCTATTTATCCACCCTTGCACATTCCTCTAGTCTTTTCCTCTTTGTATCCTTCTTCTCTTTACTTAGTTCCATTTTGACTTACCCAACAAACTAGGTCGACTTAGTCGACCTAGTGTAGTTTAGGGTTACTTTAGATCTTTAGGTTTGTTATCCTTCTATCCAACCTAGCACAGACTTTAGGAATTAGCTTGAAAATGTGATAGGTTGACTAGGTCAACCTAACACAACCAATATTCTTAGATTATTTAGGGTGAGATACTCCTATATATACAAGGTCATTTTAGTCATTATTAAAATATGTAATAAAGAGTTATTATTCTCTCATGCTTCTTCACAATATTATCTTCCACCATTCTACTTGAGGAGTCTTAGGTTAGGTTTCTTATTTTAGAGAATCTAGTCTTATGGATTGGTCTTAGATGCTTTGGCCTAAAAAAGTGATCCTTATGAACCATAAAAACCTCTTACAAAGCCCCATTGGCCAAGGGAGATATTGAATCATGATAGGTTCACATTCATGTAAGTATATTATAACTTTGTTCTCCTCTTTTTTATTAGATAAAAGTAGCATTAGTGTTGGCTCAAATAATATTACTCTTCATATTCTATGTATTAGAGTGTTACTCATAATCAGTTTATTTGAAGTTCCCTATACATATTTGATTAATTTGCATCTAACCCCTGACATTGTGCCATAAGATTTGTTGTGCAAAAAATTAGTTTACTTTTCTTGTTATTAGAATAGTTTATTCTCTTGTTTATTAACATAACTAAAATTTCAGATCATAGGACTCTTTTGGGGTTGTTGTGTGATTGTGTAAGACTATAGGCTTTACAACCCTTCCTAGCATGATATGTTGTGACAAGTGATATAAGTGATCCCCTAATCAGATCTAATAGATCCCCATATTAGTCATGCTCCTGCTTAACAAGTTCATACCCAATCAGAAGTGTAGGTGTGATCTATCTTATCCGATCTAGGATTAATTCATGTACATCATGCAATTCTAATTGCATATAATGGCCATTTAGATCTCATGATACCACTAGAGGCATCTAATTCCCTCAACCTAGTGATCATAAGGATGAGATATGCTAGGGAATGGTTAATAGTAGCTGGGGATTTGCTTCCTAAGTATCAAGAACATGAGGCCCTCATTCTTCAAATTTTGAATGATTTAAAATTATCAAAGGTAAAATATGATACATAGAAGTTGATCATTACGATTAACTTTGATCAACTCATTTAGGAGGCCTCAAATAATTTTAGGAAAAGTTTGCAAGGGTTGTTGTTGGAAGACATAGAGGTCAAGTTAAGCTTTAATAGAAAGAAAGTGATTGAAGTTGAAATCTTTAAGATTAACTTTTAGATGACTAAGATAGAGCATGCAAAGCTCCTAATATATGTCATTAGAGTACATAAACCACCTTTATTAAACTTAGAAATAATTTTGTAGTATCATGATATTTATCATAAGTGCTGGTAGGAAATAGAGGTGAAGAAGAAAACTCAAGTTGCTACTTCTAGTTTCATGCCAATACCAGTAGTTTCCATGTCAACAACCACAACACCGAATAAGGTCCATGCACCCATTTAGACATAAACATAGCCTTGAAAGTATAAGATTTCTTACATGAACATTATGCAGCAACATATATATTTTATATATTTGTAATTTTATTATAAATTCGAACCATATTATAGAGTTGACTATTCTTCTTTGTACACATGCACACATTGCATGATTTTTTTAAAGGTTCACTTAGATTATTAACAACTGTAAGATAAAACTTTATATAGTTTTGATCGTAGTTATAACTCAAGTTATAACTATGAAATGTAATGAATTTTTCATGAACTTGGAGGATGAGGTGACCCTTTTCCCAAGTTTATTTAAACAATTATAATCCATAGTTTTAATTTGTTAGAAAATTTTCAATACACAGGAGCAAAGCAATTTCATTTTTCCACTCATGTATTTGTGTATTTTCTTTCCAAAGTTTTTGTAATCAATTTTATTTCTTTGGCTGTATGATTCAATAAATCTTAGTGTGCAAAAGATGTGAATGGGTTATTTTTGTATTGATTGATATGCTAGTCTTAGATGTGTACTAGATATTAAAGGATTAGTAAATTACATTGATTATTGACAATTAAATTGATTGATTCATATTATCAAATGTGTAGAGGTGATTTCATTCGATATAGTTTTATATATATGTACAATATATATCTCAAATACCTCACTAATCTCAAGCCATAATTTCTTGATTAAGAGTGTGCAACAACTACTCTAAAAGGAAAAACCTTTTACTAAGGCATGTGAGTTTCCTATATCAATATCGCCCTAGACTTTTTAACCATGTTTGACTGTGTGTGTGTAATAACTGCTAGCAATATGCATAGGTTTTGGGATCACTTGTCCACTTAGAAACTAGCCAAGAAAGTGATTCTTAAAGACTATGAAACCTTTCTTTTTTGCCTTACCCTTCCCTCCTTTTTTTGAGTTTATTTTGAGACCTACCCACTTTAGATTAGTAACCATCCATCCAAATCATATATATTTTTACTCCATTTTTAAGAGATCACTCCTCCATATAAAAATTCTTATTAACAACATGCATACCCTACATGTTATTCCATCAACTGGTTGTTAAGACCGTATACCTACAACTTGTTCCCTCAAGTATAGTTCACATCTATTGAGATCCTAAAATGTTAGAGGCTAACTCATTATGAGATTGGCATGGTTAAAACCCTCATCAACATAATATTTTTGGATCTAAAAGGATGGCCAACACCTTTGATAAAAGAGGTTAGTTTCTACATAGAGTTGTACTAAAATCACCTAAGAGAGTGATTAGATATAATTTTTAGGCTAGTTTTCTAGTCTCACCCTTGTCAAAACATAGGAGACCTAGAATTATACCAAGTGTCCCTAATAGACCTAAGACCCTTTATCTAGTAAAGAACCTTTCCCCTATTATCAGCGAATGGCTCAACCACCCTATTTTATTTGATCTACTATTACCATCCTAGGAGATGTGCATGATTTAGCTAGGAATCTTGAAAAGTATCTGCCATCTTTCTCTCCTTCAAGAGAAAGGATAATAGAGGAACATATTAAATACTTTAAATATTATTTTAAATTAATGAATGTTATCAATGAGGATGTTTCATACATATTATTCCCTTTTACACTAATGGATTTTTCTTATGATTGGTATCTAAATCTAACAAAAAATTCCATTACTTCTAGGGATGCATGTCAAGTAAATTTTCTTGCATAATTTGGATAGGTTATCAGTCCTAGTTTGATATATTAACACTTCACTATCATGAAGAGGGAGCCTTATAATCCAATCCATGATTTTAGTGCAAGGTTTAAAAATATGTACACATGGTTAGGCCCAAGTTATAAACTAGAAGCAACATTAACATTGGAGATGTATAGGAATACCCTAGACCCAATTACTATTGTGTTCCTAAGAAGAGAAGTTGCTGCCAACAAATTAGCATTGGCATATGAATAGGCCATCAACATTGATATGCAACTCAATTCCTATGTTTATGACATACCTAACATCAACAATGGCTTCCTAGCATTGAATTCGATCCCACATGTAAAGTAGAAAATTCCAACATTTAATCAAAACCAGTTATACTTATACCTCCCCTAACACTAGCAACATAGCCAAATTAAAGTTTCTTGAACAACCATGCACAAGGTACTAGTTACCAATAAAATCAACCTTTGGCAACATCTTCTACTATTGTTCTACAAGGCACTGAATCTACAAAGCTAGAGCTTGATTTTATTCAAAACATGGTTCAAAAGCTAAGTAATGACTTCCTAGGGATGCGAAAAAATATGGATAATGCTAATAATCCAAGTGGTAATAAGAATTTTCTATTATAGAGATACAATAGACCATTAAACAAACCTAAAAAAAACATGGAATAGCCTAGAAAACTTTTAGATATTAACATGGTAGAGATAGCTCTACTCAATTGGTGTAAAATTCATAATACTTCTTAGCATAGTGAGCTTGATTGTGTTAAATTTTGTGTAGCATTTGAAATATTTCAAAGAGAATTAGTAACATAAGACCAGATGCACAATACATCAAAATACCACTAGGATCCTATCCCTTCAAGAACTTCTATCTTTTTTGAGACTCACAAGTTTCCTTTTCCAAGTAAAGATGACAACATACCAAAGAACAACACTTATGAGGTTCATGCTTTCTAGTAGTTCTAGAGAGGTGGTTACAATCTAAGGAATAAGTATCCATTCATAGTGTCTACTCCTATAAATAACATGACCATTCTATCCAATCCAAAATATGACAACAATCCACCTCCCCCAAGAGAGAATGATTAGCCCCTAAACAAGTGGGAATAGAGTAAATGAGGATATAACATTGTTGAAGACATGAAGAAAATAAAAGCAAATATTACTCTTCATGATTTATCTTAAATCAATGAACAAAAGGAATACCTATGGAATTCTATTACATGGAAGACCCCCATGGAGATAACCAAAGCATTTACAGACAAAGCAAAAGTTGTTGATACCAATGCCATCTATAAAATGAAGCTAGAAGTTCTACCCTTTCTATTGAATATTAGAGCATTTAGTAAGAATATTCATAATTATTTATTTTATTCTAGAGCCTCAAGAATTGTTATGCCTACTTCGATATGTCAAAATTTTGGTATAATTCCAAGACCTTTAAAGAGAATATTTTCAAAACTAGATAAAATAGTGTACCAGTAGTTAGATAATTGATGAACGTATGTATTCAAGTAGCATCTAAACCATGAGTCCAGATGACCATTGATATCCTCATAGTAGACATACCTAAAGGCTATAGACTATTTATAAGTAGGGAGTGGTCCAAAATTTTGAATGGAGATCTTTTTATAGAATTATCCTACATCTAGCTACCCTAGAGAGGCATTGTAAATTAAATTTAGATTACCAAGGAACCAAGGATGAAGTATCCTATCATATATTATAATGTAAAGAATGAAGAGGTAAAGTATGAATCTCCTAGCCTCATTATTTACACTTTCAATATGCAAAATCAAATACAAGATCAATAATCTAAAGATTCCAATCAACTATGGAATTTATGCTTTGATGGTGATAGACCCAAACAAGGAACAAGCATAGGAATTGAATTGATTGATCGACAGGGAAGGAAGTTATTGGTAGCATATATATTATAGTTTACTTACACTAATAATAGGGTTGAGTATGAAGCTTTAATTTTGAGATTATAATTTTCACTTAAGAATAATGAAAATTAGGTACTAGTGTTAGGTGATTCAGATCTGGTAGTTAATCAAGTTAGAAATAAATATCAATAGAAACAATCTTATTTGAGATGATACAAACATATAGCATGGGAATTGATTGATAGATTTGAATATTCCAATATCATAGCAATTTATAGAGAGAAAAATCAAGCTATAGATTCACTAGCTACTACTATTGCTAATTTGGAGCCTCTCCAAGAATCCAAGGTAAAGAGATTCTCCATTGAACTTGTGTTAAGTCCTTATATTACTAAAAATATAGAAAATTTCTAAGTCTTTGTTGATGATTAGTATATCATTTAGTTTCTAACTAATTCAAGAGAATTTGAGTCCCAAATCATCAATGATAAAGAAGTTAACCATATTTATCAAGAGGAGTCAGACAAGGAAGGTATTCTATAGCTCAAAGAAAATCATATTGCAACTGGGTTGGTCTCTTTAGAAATACAATTTGACATAGATCCTCAAGATCATAGCCTTAGGCAACTGAAGGTTAATGAATCTAACTTTAAAAAGGAAAATTTAGGATATGAACATAGCCCATGCTACATTAACATTGACCTCAACTATACCTCAGAGGAAAGATAATGAGTGAAGGATTTAATTATTTGATATAGAGATGTCATTGATTGGACTTATGAAGACCTAAAGTTTTATGACCCTTAGGTCATCATTTATACACTTCCTTTGAAAATAGAACACAAGCCATTCATATAAATGTAAAGGTTAGTCAATCCTATCTTGTAACCTCTCATTCAAAGAGAAGTGGAGAAGTTATTAAGTGAAAGAATTATCTTTCCAATCAAACATTCTACCTAGGTGGCCAATTTGGTTCTAGTCAGAAAGAAGAATGGTGAGATCATATTATGTGTTAATTTGAAGAACTTGAATAAGGTTTCTAAAAAGGAAAACTATCCCCTACCTTTTTTGGATGAGTGATACAGATAATAAGTGGTTATAAAATGATGTCCTTTTTATATGGATTTTTAGGCTATAATCAAGTATTGGTACAATCAGAGGATAGGACAAAGACTACATTTATTATGAAGTAGGGAACTTATGCATTTAATAAGATATCATTTGGCCTAATAAATGTAGGAACCACCTTTCATCAAGTCATAGACCATGCATTCAAAGTATTAATAGGTAAATGCATAATCATCTATATGGATGATCTTACTATGTTTTCAAAGAATAAGAACAACCACGTAGGCCACCTCTAGTTAATTTTTAAAACACATAGAAGGTTTGGTATTTCACTAAACTTGAAGACATGTATATTTGGAGTGACTGAAAGAAATCTCCTAGGACACATCATCACCAAAGAGGGGATAATCATTGATCTAGATAGAATCCAAAGAATTTCCAAGATCACACCACCAAATAACAAGAAGGAGATCAAATCATTCTTTGGGAAGATTAAATTTGTAAGGACATATATCTTAGGATTTGTAGAGATTGGTAGGCCCTTGAATGCAATTCTCAAGTAGGATGATAAAATATAATGGATAGCTAAAGCCTGAAAGTATTTTCAAGGCATCAAAGATGTAATATCTTAGTCCCCAATACAAATTAGTCTAGATTTCATTAAAGATTTATACTTGTAATCATTTGATTTAGAACATATAATTATTGTTGTTATAACATAAAATAAATATGAGACTAAGCATCTAATTGAATTTATGAGCATAAATCTAAAAGATTTAGAAATCAGGTACTCCATGATTGATAAACACAACTTCCCTCTTGTCAAAGTAATAAATAATTTTTTACACTACATCTTGATGAATAAGATAGTTATCATCATGCATGATACTGATTTTAATCTCACCTTATCACAAAATTAATTGGAAGAGAATAGAGGAAATTGGATGGCAAAGTTACAAGAATTTGACATAGAAATCAAGCCTACAAAGATTATTCAAGGACAAGGCATCATTTAACTCATGTCTAAACCTGATTAATGTATTATTATTGAAGAGGTATGTACAGCTCAAGTATCTAATGGAGAATGATATGCTAATATAGTACAATATCTACTTATAGGTACTTATTCCATATATCTCAATAAAGAATGAACAAGAGCTTTGAGGCTCAAAGTTGCTCATTACATGATCAAGAAAGGAGTTCTCTAGAAAAGAAAATATGAAGGCATTTATCTTAGGTGTGTGTCTATAGAGGAATCTAAAGAGATTCTAGAAAACTTATATTGTAAGATAGGTAGTGTTTATCCTTATAGGAATACCATGGCCCACAAGATCTTGAGAATGGGCTAATACTAGACAACAGTTTTCAAGGATGCCCATGCTCATGTGATAACATGCCATGAATGCGAAGATTTAGATAGGATAAAATTACATGCAACAATTCCCTTTTAACCTAATGTTGAAGGAAGAATGTTTCCCTAGTGGGGTTTAGACTTCATTGGTGTTATTAACCTAAATTCCTTAGTAAGACATAAATTTGTACTCACTGCTATAGACTATTGCACTAGATGGACTAAGGCCATAGCCACAAAAATTCTGAAGCACAAGACGTGATTCACTTCTTAGAGGAACACATCACAACTAGATTTGACACCCCTATTTCTCTAGTTTATGACAATGGACCAACATTCATATCTATTGAGTTCACTGAATGGGCTAATGAAAACCAAATCACTATCAGGGCATCTTCTAACCATTACCCCCAAGGAAATGGACTGGTAGAATCAACAAATAAGAACTTGATATATGTAATTAAGGAATTAACTAGGGATAAGCTTAGGGATTGGCATAATCTTTTGAAGTAGGCTCTTTAGGTAGATTGTATGAGACACAAGTAGGCCCTTAAAGCTTCACCCTATATGTTGGTGTATAAATGTATCTCAGTAATCCCAATCATGATAAAACTCTCAACTTATTATTTCATGTAATATTACATGGAACTCAATGATAAATCAAAGTCTTAACTACTAGACATAAGAGAAATGGAATATTCAAGGATTGAAGCCTTACAGACCTTTAACAAACACCAATACGTAGTTAAGGGATGGTTTGATAAGAGAGAAAAGTTCAAAGCATTTAAGATATTATATTTGGTGCTTCTTTGGGGTAAAGCCCATGAAAAGAATGGACAAGATGATAGATTTTCCCCACTATGAATTAGACCATATCAGATTTTATAGATCCTAGCCAATAATGCATTTTGTATAAAGGATATATAGGGTCATAAGCTCACATATCTAGTTAACAATTTTTTTTTGAAGCATTAATTCATGTTTGCACCATCTAAAGGTACCCCTAATTGATGAATAAACATGGTAGAGGTAGGATTATGTTAGATTTCTTGCTTTCTTAGGTTAAAATTTTTACTTTCTTAGATTAGACTTCCTAATTTCTTAGGCTAGATTTATTGCTTTCCTAGATTAACTTTTTTTTTCCCTTAAGTATAGTTTCTTATTTTCTTAGATTAGTCTTAAATCTTTCTAGAATAGTTGTTTTGCTATTTTCTGGTGACAATCAAAATTGTGTTTCTCTATCATAACCAAGTTGATAATTCAACCGAATGAGCCCCTTATCTTATGATTAAATAGACTTGTAGAAAAAGGGAGAAAATAAAAAAGAGAGTCACAACTGGGGACCTTTTCACAAACTAGGTATATTTCTATGTTTAAGAGTCTTCAGGATGTAGGTAGGTAATCATGAACCATTCTAGATCATGTCACAACTGACTACTTTTACTAGGTATGTGGAAGTTGCTCTTAAAGTACCTCATATGAATTTAGAAATTTTTATTATTCCATTGGATCAAGTAAACTTATTACATTAAATACTTGTTAGAAGTGATAATTCTTGGTATAGATGTAGCTAGCAGGGATGTTTTGCTAATGATTGTTTTGTAACCATACTAGCTCATTGGGGTTCTATATTTCCTCTTTCCATGTAAATAAATTAAGAAAAGAACTAATGAGTTCAAGATATCAATCAATCTAAGAGAATATCTAAATAAAATAAAAAGGCTTACATTATTAAATAAGGTCAATTTACCACACATCATGATCAAGAAAATAAAGAAAAGGAAGAGAAGGAACCCAAGGTATCTCTATCAGGGCTATGGATGCCTAGCTGATAATAAAGCAATGCCTAAGCTTCCCTTGATTATAATGAGATTTAATAGAAACTAGAACTAAACCTACAATTTCATCAAGTCTTTGAAAAGCTCATCATAATAAGGGTTAAATGAACTTCATGTATAACACACACAGATCCAAGGATAATAAGGTAAGTATGTTGTGTGAATTTACTTAGGAGTCTCTTTCATATTTCTAGTTTTAGTATTTTTATATGGAATAATTCACATTTGATTTGAGATTTCTAACCAAAGTTATGGGTTCTTGAATACTCAGCAATATTCCCCTTGTAAGTCACATTCTGTTGTACCTCAACATCCCCTTTTTCTTCTTGGAGAAATGAGGACCCACTTTTCTTAGATTCTAGCCTTGTTTGTTGAGCCTTTCTTCTATATGTTTTTGCAAATTATTGAAAGGATTAATCCCTAAACTTAATAAATATAAGAAACATGCATGGTATTATGTATTTTATGGACTAACTCTATTAATGCCTTTTTAGGAGTTTTTGAACTATGCAAGTTTTTTGAGACTCAGTTTATTCAAATAAATTTATTCAAAAACTTATTCATCAAGCATTTTATTTGGGATTTTGTTTGGACATTTTATTTGACATATTTGGGTCTTCAGGTTTTCTATCTGGGAGCTTATTCAACATTTGTGCATTGGGACGTTTGGGTCTTTAAACTTTTATTTTGAATATACTTAGGTCTTCAAAGTTTTTTTAAAATAGACATTTTGTCCAAAACAATTATCTCGAAATGACTTATCTTTATTGGAAATTGGATCTTCAAAAAAATATTTTAGACATTTTATGTGATGGACTTTTGGGTCTTCATATTTTTGGCATCAGAGATTTTGTCCAATGGATGATAAATATTCATATACACTTCATAAATTTCACTTTTTGGGTATTTCGTTCAGACATTCAATCTAAAAGAATTAGGTCTTTGAGTTTTTTGTTTGGGTCTTTTTTAAAGATCAATCCCAACATAAATCCTGATTCCTGACTCTCGAATGATGAAAGATTACTATACTTAATCGATAAAAGATAAAATACTTCCTAATATTTTCTAAAGCTACCAACCAACTAAAACTAATAAGATATTTTAAATGTGTAGAAAATACAAAATAGGTGAATGTTGTGCATAGATAATACATGAAATAGAATTCAATGCTAAAGCTATATACATGACATGAAACCATTTAAGCCTTCATTAATTGAAAATGAATTTACACTTAAATTCAACTCCTATCCTACATGAGAAAATCCCTAGATGCTTGTGAGAGTATTATGAGTAAAATTAGTGACAAGCAAAAAGGAGAATGATTCATAGAGCATGTAAAGAAGACTGTAGACACTACACATAAAGGGCAATGGCATCTTCATCCAAATCATTTAGGGGAACATTTCCACCATCACTATATTCAATTAAGGACTTAACAAAATTTATGGACACTATCTTTGATGCCTCCATTTTTGACAATAGTTATGAAAATTATTTAGAATTATGGGATGTTATTGATTTTATTGACATATTTTCACTATATGGTAATGTATCTCCTTCAGAGTGATTACTCATCAAGGATTTGTTAAAAATTAAAAGATAAGGATTGAATTTTTTTATTGTTAAGCCTGAGGTGATACCATGCATTAACCTCCTTCGAGACTTGTTATTCATAGGCAAAGTCACACAAGATAATTTCCTACATCATATTGGTAACCCAATGGTCGTATCATGCATTTTAGGGGTATATTTTCAAAGGTATTTATCATTACCAACACCGATGCTTATTTTGACAAATATAGATTAGTTTAGTGGAATCAAGATAATATAGTGGAAAAGGTGTTGTCTTCATGACTCCTCCCTAATGAAACCATTACATTCAAGGGTAAGAATCATAATAATCCCACTCCTATCAACAAGTTTAGGATGGGAGTTTGAATTAGCATGGCACTACTCAATAGACTCTATGACATGCCCATTATCCATTTCCTCAATTTGGACTGGGTATCATTGTTACACATGATGCTAATCAGTAATGCCATGTTTGCTTTGGGGGAAATTTTGAGCTTTCATTTGAGAGAGCAGGTTATTCACAAGGATAAATGACCCACTCTATTGGGCCACTTTTATATGATGTCATATATTTTAGACACTATCATGGAAATAGTATACAATGTCCTCGATGAACTATAGAGCTCGATCACTGATTGTATTAAAAATTAAATTTGTGATCATTTTTAGTTTATGCATATTTATGCTTATACTAAGAATATGGTGAGGATTTATAAGGATGTTTATCCTTAAATTTTGTAATCAATCCATAGGTCTCCAATGCCGAAGATTAAAGTAAGCATTGTGAAGATGTTGTCTATAAGGAGTGATTATTTTTTATATCTAGATTATACTATTATCATGATCTGGGGACACAAGGTTCATCTCTTATGTCTTCCAAAGTACATACCTAATAAATTTGTTGAGAAAGAAATTAATTTATAGCTATGGTCGAACATAGAGGAGGACCTGACTAGGGCAAAGAAAAGCACATTATTTGGCCACCATATGGTTATTGATAGATTGGTTTATATAATGAGGAAACACTTCAAATATGTGGGTGGAAAAAGGAAGAGTTACCATTTCCCTATAGTACCACATAGGGACTAGGATCCTCATGGCACCATCTAAAAGCATATTTAGGGCCGTAGCATGCCCTACCAATGCATCCATTATGCTTATGATTTTTTTTTTATGAATGCACAAAATGATGAAGAGGTATTAGAAAGAGCAAAAATTATTTGTTTAAAGGAGGATCATCTAAGGGAGATCCAATAGGAACCTTCAATCTATGTGAGTGAATTAGATGATAAAATTCCACTCCTTATACGGTAGACACACTCAGACTTTTTGCTGAAGGTTGTTAAGAAGGAACCAATGGTATACACATAATATTTTCAAATTTTTATTTATTAATAACACTTTGTATCTTACAAGAACCCCTTGAGTCTCAATATCTTTGAGTGCATGACTTAAGGGGTACACCAAGAAAGGGGTGGGAAGACCATTAGTGTTTCATAAGATTATTTTCCCTTTTACCACTTGCCATCTACAAACTTGTCTCCTAAAAACATTTACCCTAATTTTATTCTTCTCGATTTACCCATTCAAAAAATTTGTCATATCATTATCTTTATTTTTCTTGCCTTGACCCCCTTTCACTAGTTGACTATACTAGGTCAACCTTATATAGTTTTTAGCCTCTGATTATTGTACAGGGTCAATTAGGTCAACCCTATACTATTTAAGGATATTTTTTCTTAGAGTTTTTTATCCTTTCGACCGACCTTACTCGATACCTAGTGATTTATCTCCTAAAAACATACAGGGTCGATTGGGTCAACCCTATATAGTCAACATATTCATAAGGACTTCAAAAAAGATCCACCTATATATAAGTTCATTTCTAACCATTTGAAAATAGAGAAGTGAAGAAGAATAAGTGTGAATTAACATATTATTATTAACCATTGTACTTGAGTAATAAAGCTTATGGTTCCATACTTTCTTTGGGGATACGGATCTTGTCTTTTGGAGAAGTATTTTCGATGCATATATAGGTTGTGTAGATTAGAAATGATTTATATTTTTATCCTTATATACCACAAAAATATCTTATGAATCGCCTTATCCAAGGGTGAGATTGAAGCTCAATGGGTTCGTATTCAAAGGTAAGTATTCCTAAATTTATTTCTCCTTTGTAAGAGTAGATAAATAATACAATTGTGCTTATCTCTCATGTATTAGGGTTATATATGCATTTATGTGAGTATATGTATTCTATGGATGTTTATCTTAGTTTTTTTATTTATTTATAACCCCCACTTTGTGCCAAAAGCTTTGGTGTACACTAGATTAGATTTACTTTCTTGTTTATTAGATATATAGTGAACATTAAACCTATGACTCTTTTAAGGTCGTTGAATGATTGTGTTAGACTGTAGGCTTTAGAACCCTTCCTAACATGGTGTATTGTGATAAGTTATCTCCTAATAGGGTCTAGTGGATCCCCATATTGGTCATGCTCCCAATTAATAAATGTATTTCCAATTAGAAGTGTAGGTATGCTCTATATTCTTAGATCCAAGATTGATTTATGATGTGTTTTTGAATGCATACATTCTGTGAACCCAACGTGAACTAAACTTTACAATATTTATTTCATTATTTAATTCTTTTTTATCATATATTTACCATACTGGGTCAACTACATTGACCTAACTCTAATTTTTGTGAGCAGATTTTTAGGTACAGGCTACTAGATCAACCCTGTCAACCTAGTATAGGTTTTGAGACTTTCAAACATCCAGTCTAGACTACTAGGTTGACCTATTCACCCTTGAACACTTTCAAACACTTAATGATAGGTTTTTTCAAAGCTTGGTTGACCCAATCGACTCAGTTAACATAATTTGTAAGCATATATCAAGGTTCTTGAACATTAATCTTTATTGTCTACATCTTTTATCCACCAAGTTTCCTTTCTATCTCTCTATCTCTTTCTTTACAATCTTTCCTTTTATATTTTTTAATCTTCAAAACTTCCCATACATAGTCAACTAAATTCACCCTATTAACCCATTTCTATGTTTTGTGTGCTATCTAGATAACTTGGTCAACTCTGCTGACCCTATTCATTTTCAATCCTTGCTTTTATAGTATAGGATCAACCCTGTTGACCCTATTATGTATTTTTTGCATACATTGTTGACTATATCAACATTTTACCTTGTTTCAAATTTGGAATTAACCTTATATTCTGGTAATTAATTCACACTTTATTTTCTTATTGCTTGCATGCTTTTTATAGATCACATAGCTTAATTACGTGGTTTTCAATTAATTATTTAGTTTTACTATTTTTTGTTTTATGCACACATGACCAAATCACAAAATATAAACAAGCATTTTAACATTTGTCTACCCAAAGCCAACCTACTTGAATTTCATCACCAAGGGGGAAGATGTTTGATATTCCAATCAAGTATAAAGTATGGTTAATGATATATTCTAGATTATCACTTAACACCCTTATCACTGTAGTGTGTGAAGTGAGGGGGTAGGCCCCAATACCAAGCTTGTATCTTTACCACTATGGATCTTTTTTAGCCCAAACCACATGAAACCATCCTTAGATGGCCTTCTAGTTGCTTACTTACAACCAAATTCCCATCACATTTAAAATCATATTCTAATAATCTAATAAAAACTCAAGTTGACCAATTAGTTAGCTATATACTTTCTAATATTATTGATTGCTCTTTGCTAAATTATATTTTGTATTGCAAAAACTTGTATTAGTCAATGTTGGTGCAAGGTTTTGTGTTGTGTTTCTAAATTGGATTGGCCAATGTTTATATAATTAATTGTTCATTTTGATTTAATTCTTACTTTTCAAATTAATTAAAAAAATTATCTTATTTAAATTCATAATCTATTTTATACTTTCTAATTTTCTTGTATATTGTACTAGGTCTACCCATTCAACCCTGTACTTTCTTAGCCTTTGTTTACTGTAGTGGGTTAACCCAATCAATCCTATACTATTTTTATGCTTTATTTTATATGATAGATCAACCTAGTCAACCCTATACTATTTTTTTCCTTCCCTATTTGCCAATCTTGTCACTATTTTTCCTTCTAGCCTTCTAATATCAATTCTTACTTGGTATCATGAATTCTCTTATCAAATTATTTATTGATAGTCTCAACCCATTATAAATGTACATGACTTTTTTCTCCTACCCTTCCTATCCACCATAAAAGACAACTCTTTATGGTGCATCTCTTCATCAAAATATTCTCAATATCAATCTATCCCATATCATATAGTATATCTAGAGAATCCTATTAGACAAATCCCAAACCATGAGAATCATATACCTTATTCCACTTTTACACCTTCTGAACCTAGAATTCATAAACTCATCAACCCATCTACATAAAATGTTGGAACCTCATATTATGTTCCACCTATTACAAATAATTTTCATAATCCTTTTGTTACACCCATAAAAAGAATACCTTTCATTATCACTTACCAAATTAGAATGGTTGAAACCACTCAAATTGATAATCTAGATGAATTTTAATTATTCAAAAACCTTGATGATAGTACTGTTTACACTCCTAACAATATTTGTGGCTTTACCAAGCTTCCTTCTTCTTCTACCACACTTAAGAAAACTAACACTAATGTTGGGAATCCTCTGCTTACAAATAATCCTCCTCCCACCAATACTACCAATCCCCCTCCTATCAACACTAATATTCCTCCTACAAACACCAACCCACCTATTGATACAAATAAAATTATTGCAAAATTCATGCATCAATTGAACATCATGGAAAAAAATAACACCTCTCAAATGATGAACATGCAACAAAATTTATTACACATGATTAGTCAACCACCTCAAGTCATCATGTCTCAACCAAATCAAAATTTTTTCCCTCCTCGTCTTGGAGATGCCAATGGGAATATCATCTTTCAACCTATAATAAATAAAAAAATGATTCAACATCTTCAAAATGAACCTTTATCCCCATTTATTACATCTATAGATATTTGAAACATTTCTCCAACTATCACATATAATGGGACTAAGGACCCTACTATATTTATTAAGTCTTTTGGTAATATATATAAGGAATGGGTCCAAACTAACACATTTGATACCACCAAGATCTTAGTAAAAACCTTTGTTGGTGATGCACTTTAGTGGTACAACCAAATTCCTAGACATTCCATCTCACAACTAGATGATTTAATCAATGCTCTAGTGAAGGAATTCTAACATGATGACCTTCCTAAAAATTACATTAGCCCTTTTATCAATGCCAAATAACTTCCTAATGAATCTAATCATACTTTCATCAAATTATGGAATTATATTGATCATAAAGTGAACCATAACATGAATGATGATACTCTTTTAAAACTATTTGTCACTGCTCTTAAACCTCCCCTTCAATACAAAGTTTGAATCTTTTCTCCTAAAACTTTATAAGAAGCCTTAGACTAAGCAAAAAAGAAAGAACTTATTATGACTCAATTTTAAACACCATAAATAACTCTTAAAATACCTTTTCAATCATTTTATCATAACATTTATTCATCTAATCCTCCCCAATCTCAAAATGGAGTATCTAATTCAACCAATTTAAACCCAACCCACCCTTCCTTGAGTCTAGAACAACTTAAGAAGAAACTGCCATCCTTTAAACCCATGAGCTTTGATCCTTCCAAACCTCCTCCAAAATGGTACAATCCTAATAATTTTTTTTTGTCTCATGTTACTATAGGTCATTCTCATGATTCTTGTCATGATCTTCACCATTTTCTTATTTCTTCCTTACTTGGTCTACATTTCAATCTTGATATTCTCACAAAACAATGTTATCAAGACTATCTTCAAGCTTATCAACTTCAATATTAGGAACTAAAGTCACATCTAAATTAACTACCTAATGATCAAAAACAATCACCCCATATTTATACCTCATCTGCTAATCTTGTTCAAACCATAGTTGATTCTTCTTCCTATACCAATAAGGAAAGGATAACTAACATGAATAACTTAAAACATATTATTGCATCCATTGAACCTCAACATCTTATGTCCCATGGACCAAAGGAGTAATTAGTTCAAATTCCTATTCCAAATAATATCAGACATGGTCCTCCTTTACCTCTTCATACCTCTCCTACACATCATATGTCACATTCAACAATCTTAAAATCTAACAAACCAACACATTTGCCTATCTCCAAATGCACCTACCAACCCATTGCAAATCATTTTAATGGTTCAATGTTACCTCACTCCAACTCACATGTTGGGGCATCTTACGATGCCCATCCACATGTCCTTTTAGACTTTGGGGCATCTTTCAATGCCCATCCCTACATCTACTTACCCTTTGGGGCATCTTATACTACTCATTATTATTCTACAATGCATAATAATAAATAAATCCAACTTCAAGAAACCTTTTGAAACTTATAGACTTATATTTCACATGATCATCTTTTATACATACATTAGAATAGATCTTACCTTTTATTTTTGTCTCATGTTTCTTTGTTTTTATTCACTATCTTTCATTTACTTTAATTTTACTAGCATCATTATTTTCATTTATGTTCTTTGGTTTTATTACACCTTACATTTGGCATTTTCTTTCATTTTTATCCTCATATGTGTGTGTGTGTGTGTGTGTGTGTGTGTGTGTGTGTGTGTGTGTGTGTGTGTGTGTGTGTGTGTGTGTTTTAATATTATTCTTTGCCTTAGTAGCTTTATGATTATTTTCCCCCTTATTTAGCATTTACCCCTATGGGTTCCTCTTTTGTGAGTTTGTAGTATAAGACCATGGATAGGACCTAGCCCTCCTCACAAAATACCACCTTTTTCCTTTTCCTCATTTATTTTTCACATGATTTTTGTCACCCTCATAGGTTTTTATTTAATGAGTTGTAGTATAAAGTCACGGATATGACCTGAACCTCCTCATAAAATTACCATCTTGTCATTCCTTTTCTAGAAAAAGCTTTTGATCCTTGTTCTCAACTTTAGTTTTTGCTTCTTTTGATAGATGGAATTTGTAAAACAATCTATGTTAACATGTTTTCATCCATTTCCCTCATTATTATGATAAGGAATCACACTTTTATATCATTGTATCCTTTTTTACCCTTTGTTACATTTTTTGAAATTTCAAGTAATTCAAATTGTTCCATGTGTCACTCCTCTTGATTTCATTTCCTTTCACTTCACATTGGATAAAACAAGGTTGATGTCAAGATAGAACTTTTATTTCACCTAGATTTATTATACTTTTAGACCCCATGCTCTTTGAAGTTTTTGTCTCTTAGTAACCAAGTCCCAAGTATTAAAATAAAAGTCATCTTTAGTACCCATGTTTGGTTTTCCAAATCTGTATGGAGGAGGAATAGAAAAAGCCATAAATAAAGTTAAAAGCCAAATCATTTGAATCAAAAGGAAATGATATCTATAAGGCAACATAAAAATATTAAAATTAAAATATCACAATAAAATATGTGATTATAAACACATCTCCTATCTCTAATCTAAGATAAAACTCTATATTTGGCCTCATAATAGAGCCAAGGTCAATTGGGGTGTGGTAGGCCAATAGATTAGAATAGGAGAATTCAACAAACCCTATGGTGATACCTAATTTCTCATGCAAGTACCCAATATTAATAATATATTGATGAATCTATAAGGGGTCATGAGGAATGGGGAACACATTTTGGGAATGTAGGTCCATTTTAATTTTCATTCATATAGCCCTCATTGGATGATCTATATACTACATTTTTTAACCTAAGACTTGTGTGGCTAAGAGAAGTTATTCATAGTCCTTATGGTAAAAATTCCTCTTATTTTGAAAAATCTAATTTGAGTGTATTGAATTAAATAAAGACTTCCTCTACCTTGGTTTTTCCTTCATTATCCCCTTCACCCATTTCATTTCCTCCCTTGACGGGCAAATTTTGATTCCAAATTTATTTTCCCTCTTTTTTAAATTCCTTCTTCTTCACCTCTTAAAAACATACTAGCATTACTTTATTTTAGTTTTATCTATCCTTAGAGAGAAATAACATGTTTGAGAAACTATGGATTAAAACTTTACACCATTTATTTACCACACCATCTCATTATCATACTAGTCATGTCATTAGGTGGTTATGTTTTCTTACATTGTATCTTAGAACAAGCACTAACTATAAGTTTGATTTTTCATCCTTTAGAGATTTTAATTTTATTTTATCCATCATGTTATTGTTTGATTTGTGTGGACTTAAATAATCTTACATATGAAAATTTCCATTATTACATGTTTCTCTTTATGTATGCCTTCTTTATATTTGTCTCACATCTTCAATTACATTTCATTTTCAGTCTTTTATGTTTTTATTTTTGCCTATCATACAAGAGCTTACTTATCCCTTTCTTACATATCTTTGTTCAAGTTTTCTTTCATGAATATTTCATTTGTCATTTATGTTTTACATTCTTCCCAATGTGATTTAGTATGTTCTACATTCCTTTTTTCCATTTATATTTTACATGCTTTCCAATATGATTTACTATGTTCTATAATCAATTGTCATTCATTTTCAAATAATTTATCATTCATTTGCCATCACTTTGTCATTCATTTGACTTTAATATTATATCCTTTATTTAATAATCCTGATTTTCCAATTCTTCCTAATACCCTCATATCTCTACTAACTCATTATTTTCCACTATCATATGCCTATATTTCAAAAAAATTGATTTTTGGATTTTTTTGCACTAATTTCTATAAGTTTGCCTAATGTTCTTCACATTGGACACCTTCAATTCTATCACAGTCTCCTTATTTATCTAAAACACTAAGGTAAGTAAAGGTATGTGTTTTTCATTTCTATCCTTTCCTTTATCTTATTTTCTACTTACTGCACTTTACTTAGCATCAATGTTATGTGTTATCATGTTCTATTTCTTGAAGTACCATCCTATGTTGTAATTATGTGAAACATGATGAGATTCAAGTGGGGTATATGTATACACATAATATTTTCAAATTTTATCAAATACTAACACTTTTTATCTTTTAGGAACCTATCGATTCTCAATCTCTTTGAGTACATACCTTAAGGGGTACACCAAAAAAGGGGTGGTTAAACCATTGGTGCATCATAAGATTATTTTCCCTTTTACCACTTACCATTTACACACTTGTCTCCTAAAACCATTTAACCTAAGATTATTATTCTTATTATTACCCATTCCAAACATTTGTCATATCATTATCCTCCTTTTTCTTTCCTTGACCCCCTTTCACTAGTTGACTAAGGTCAACCCTATATAGTTTTCAACTTCTGATTACTATACAGGGTTGATTAGGTCAACCCTATACTATTTAGGGATATTTTTCACTTGGATTTTTGTTATCCCTTCATATGACCTAGCTTAAAACCTAGTGATTTATCTCCTAAAAAAATATAGGGTCAACTAGGTCGACCCTGTACAACTGACATATTTAGAAGGACTTAGGGAAAGATCCACCTATATATACAAGTTCATTTAAAATCATTTGAAAATAGAGAATTGAAGAATAATAAGTGTGAATTAACATCTAATTATTAACCATTCTTCTTGAAGAATAAAGCTTAGGGTTCCATACTTTCTTTGGAGACATGGATCTTATCTTGTGGAAAAGTCTTTTGGATGCATAGATAGGCTGTGTAACCTAGAGATAATTTTTATTTTTTATCCTTACATACTACAATAATATCTTGTGAATCATCTTAGCCAAGGGAGAGATTGAGTCTCGATGGGTTCATCTTCAAATGTAAGTATTCCTAACTTTATTTCTCCTTTGTAAGAGTATATAGATAATGCAGTTGTGCTTCTCTCCCATGCATTAAGATTCCATATACATTGATGTGAGTATATGTCTTCTATGCATGTTTAGTTTAGTTTTTTTTTCTAAACTCTACTTTATGCCAAAATATTTTTTGTGCACTAGATTAGATTTACTTTCTTATTTATTAGATATAGAGTGAACATTAACACTAGGACTCTTTTAGGGTTTTTGCATTATTATGTTAGACTATAGGCTTTGGAACCTTTCATATCATGGTGTATTGTAAATAGTGATCCCTTAATCAAGTCTATAGAATACCCATATTGGTCATACTCCTACTTAACAAATATATAACTAATCAAAAGTATAGGTATGCTCTATCTTATTTGAGCCAAGGTTGATTTATAAACATGATGCATCTATAATTGCACACACTGGGGGTGAGTGAACTTGACTCTAGGGGAGATTTAAGAGACCCCATCAATCTAGATTCCTCTAATAAGGAAGAGAAAGGACCATAATAACTAGATATTTATGCCATTCAAATGTATACAACGACCCCTAGGGATGAGATTCTACATCTTAAAGGGTATCCATAGATGAAGTAGATGACTTAGTTAAATAGGCCTCCTATTTATAGCTAAAAACTACTATTTTATAGAAGAGGAAGCCTAAGACTTCCATAGGTAGTCCTAAAATATAGAAACCTCAAAGCTATAATGAATAATTAGATTTATATAAATCCAAGGCTTTGAGAATTGAAGCTGACAAAGGGAAAACACCGACTATGGAGGACACCATAGGTACTCAAGTTTTAGAGACTTCTTCCATACTCTCTACCTCTATTCCCATTTTTATTATATGTTTATTTAATCTATTTAAAAAAACCCTAGGGTGGAAATTATCACTTCCACCTTTGATGATCCATTCAGTTCTTCCTCTTTCTTGCATTTCCCCTTACCCTACAAGTTGAGAAATATTCTTCCACTGCTGCTCCATATACCACCACTATTGATCCATTTTTCACCCCCATACCATCCACCTCCATCATTAATACCTCTAATATTACTTTTAACATTACCACTATCAGATCATTGAAAAGGAAAATTACATCTAAGAAGGTGAAAACATCCATGGCCACTCCCTAGCTCCATATCCAATCCACCCAAATCACTTTTCCCATGCCATTCACCACTCAATCATAAAAAAACATTATTAAAAGTGTAGGAAGGGATAAGAAGGCAAAAATGTAAATGGTCACAATCCATCCACTCCCCTAGTATGGAGGATTATATTGGTATAAGATTGTCTGACCTTCTTTGCCTAATACCCTTGTTAAAACAACAAAGAAACAACAATGGTTGAGGAGTTTGAAGAAGAGGTTTTAGTCACAACCATAAAGGAGGTAGATGTTAATGAATTGAAAATCACTCCATGAGCCATAGAATTAAGGGCCAAGACCTTTCAATTTCCCAACTTTAAAATAACTAAGCTCCCCTTTATTACAATTTTGTTTGACAAACCATCTGGAAACATTTAGAGTGTGAGGAAGAGTAAGTTGAAAGATGATGCTAGTACAAAATAGATTTTTAAAGAAAGGCAATAAGATTTCTCCTTGACTAAGAGATAGAATAGGAAATTAGGGCAATCCCCTTATACTCGACTTTAGATCTCTGGCTAAAGCACAAAAGTATGACAAGGTGGCAATCTATGAAGGCAAAAATATGGATAGGTAGGAATTAGAAGTCAAGTTAGAATAATTGAAGGAATAACAAAAGAATATGCACATACCAACTAGTATTGAAGTTGAGGTTCAAGAGTCAACTTCAAAATGTTATAATTCTTTAGAAGCATTAGAATTCATCTAGGTTGAATTCACCCCACATATTACCAAAACTCATGAATTATTTAATTCTTTTAAGTTTTATGGAAATAAATTGAATATGTTGATTTATTATGAAACTAATAAGTCTTATAGCCACTTAGATCTCATGACACCACTAGAGGCATCCAATACCCTCAACCTGGTGGTCATCAGGATGGAAGAGGCTAGGAAATGGTTAACAACATTTGGGGATTTTCTCCCTAAGTATTAAGAATACGAGGCCCTCATTCTTTAAATTTTAAATGATTTAAAACTATCAAAAGTAAAATATGCTACATGGAAGTTGATCAATAAGATTAAATTTGATTAACTCATTTAGGAGGCCTCATATAATTTTAGGCAAAGTCTAAGGGGTTACTATTAGAAGACATAAAGGTTGAGTTAAGCTTTGCTAGAAATAAAGTGACTAAAGTTGAAATATTTAATATCAAATTTCAAATGACTAAGATAGAGCATTCAAAGATCCTAGGATAGGTAATTAGAGTACATAGACCACATTTATTGAACTTGGAGATAATTTAGTAGCAACATGATGTTTCCCATAAGTGATGGTAGAAAATAGAGGTGAAGAAGAAGCAAACTCAAGATGCTACTTCTAGTTCCATGTCAATAGCAACATTTCACACATTGAAAACTAGAACCATAATGACAACTAAGGTCCATGCAACCATTCAAACATCAACATAGCCTTAAAAGGATAATATTTCTTACATGAACACTCTAAAGTAAAATATATATTTTATATATTTATAGTTTTATTATAAGTTTGAACCATATTGTAAAGTTGCCTATTCATATTTTTACACATGCACGTTTCATGGTTTTTGTAAAGGATAACTTAGACTATTAAAAATTTTAAGATAAAATCTATATGGTTTTGACCATAGTTAGAACTTAAGTTCTAACTATGACATGTAATGAATTTTTCATGAACTTGGAGGATGAGGTGACCCTTTCCCCAAGTATATTTAAATAATTTTAATCCATAATTTTGATTTGTTAGAAAATTTTCAATATACAGGAATAAAGTAATTTAAATTATCCACTCATGTATTTGTGTATTTTATTTCCAATGTTTGTGTAATCAGTTTTATTTCTTTGGTTGTATGATTTAGTAACTCTTAATGTGCAAAAGCTACAAATGGGTTCTTTTTATCTTGATTGATATGCTAGTCTTAGATGTGTAATTACTATTAAAGATTAGTAAATTACATTGATTATTGAAAATTAAGTTGATTGATTCATATTATTAAGTGTAGAAGTGATTTCATTTGATATAGTTTTTTTATGTATGTGCAACAGCTAGATTAAATACCTCACTTAACCTGAGCCATAATCTCCTGATTAAGAGTGTGCAATAGCTACTCTAAAAGGAACAACCTTTAACTGAGGCCTATGAGTTTCGTATATCAATATCACCCTAGACTTTTTTACCATGTCTAACTATGTGTGTGCAACAACTGCTAGCAATAGTCATAGGTTTGAGATCACTTGTCCACCTAAAAACCAACTAGAGAAGTGATTCTTGAAACCATATAACCTTTCTTTCCTTCCTTACCCTTCCCTCCTTTTTTGAGTTTGTTTTGAGACCTATCCACTCTATTTTAGTAACCATCCATTCAACTCATATATATTTTTACTTAATTTTTAAGAGATCACCCCTCTATCTAAAAAACCTTGTTAACAACTTGCATGCCTTACCTAGTATTCCATCAACTGGTTGTTAAGACCGCATACCTACAACTCATGCCATGGAGCGGAGTTCACCTCCATTGAGATCCTAAAATGTTAGAGGGTACTTGGTTATGATATTGGTGTGGTTAAAACTCTCATCAATAAATAAGATATTGATTACATACCTAAACACCTTTGAAAGTTCCCAAATTCTTTCTAACACATTATTTTATTCCTTGATCACATTGTTCTTACAAAAAAACACATAGTTTTTACAAAGGAATAGTTATTTATCAATTCTTGATCTTTTTTAGAACTCTCCACCCCTATCTTATGAATTTAAACTCCTTTATACTCTAATACAACATACACTCTCCTTACATGTATTTATACCTTCTATAACAATCAAACATGTAAGAAAATCTCTCATTTCTTGGCTAGCTTATGTAGGGTGGAAATTACAATCTCTTGATTCTTGACTTGCATTATTTTATTCCATGAATGCACATTGAGACACCCTTACACACTATTCTAGGACATATTTGGACCTTTAAAAAACATTCATCAACCTTTTGATTACACCCAACACCCAAAATAACACTCAAATATAGTTATGAAACTTAAAATTTAAAATTATCCATTTAGACAGGAAACTCTAAAAAGAGAAGAAACACACACACACCACATACTCATAATGACTTCAAGACATCCATTAGGACCCTAAAAGATCTCTAAAACCCCAAAAAAACTCTAAATTAATAAAATTAACCTCTCAAACATACTGTCTCCTTAAGTCATCTTATGATGTTCTACATCAAAAACTCTCATGCCAAAGCTTATTCAATTAATTGCAATGTGCAATCATGACTTGTAAATTTTGAGTTTACACAAAGTTGTCAGATTTTTAAAATCTTACTTGATAATATAATGGTGTAATATTATTAATTACACATTTTTAATCCTAACTTAGGATGTTCAAAATTATAGGTAGCTTGACTTTAGCCTTTAAGATATTTTAATCTTTAACTTATTATAGGATTGAATAATTCAATGTATATGCAACTAATGTAATCCAACTTTAGGCACAATTATCGACTAACAAATTGCCTATTTCTATGACCAATGAGAGATATTGGTTAAGTAT